>CM031244.1:604145615-604355615 GCA_018340775.1 Taxus wallichiana var. yunnanensis
CGCAAAGTGCTTAACTCTCCTTATTTGTCTTTCCCTTTGACCTTTGCAAGTGTTTTGGTCTAGCAGGTACATTTCCCAAAGGATATGTGGTGAAGTCTACCCCAAGGTAGATGAGACCGTTATACCTGCACCAATGCTCTGTGCACTGCAAAGTTCCCCTAACCCTCTCCTTAATAGTCTAAGGTGCCCTTGTCCTATCTATCTCAGCAAATGGCCAATTGTCCCCATCCGTATCTAGATAAACCTAATCAACTTCTTGATCAGTCGTTTGGAAACCTTTCGAGATAATGGCCACACCATATTGGATGATTTCTGCTAGGGCTAGGTGGGAGTGATCCTTTCTTCGGACCTTGACCTTGTGATACAGATCGATGTAAATATCCTTGATCTGCAGGAAATGGATTGGATCGAGCTTTGCCTTTGGGAGGCAATTGTGAGGATCAAAGGTCGGCCTTTCCAGAAATTATGTTTCAAGTTGAGTAATTCCAGCTCCGCAAACATTTCTCGGGCTTTGGTGTGAAAAGTACAGGTGTATTTTCCCATTGTGAGGGGGAAAGGAGTCCTACCCTTCTTTCTTTTTAGGCACTTCTCATGATAGGTGATAAGCTGCTGGAAAGCTCCAATGGATCAATTTTGGTCCCGTATACCTTGGTAACTTGGTGGGCTCCCCAAGAAGTTGGCAGCTCTGAGATAGGTGAAAGTGGGAAATTACATAAATAACACTCCCCACTTCTCTGTGGTAGTCACTATGCTCTTGGTCGTCCGACCGTGAGTCATATTGGGCATCAATAGGAACATGATGCCATAGAAGAAGGCATCGTTGATCTTGTTGAACTGTGGGATGCTATTTTCCAGTCTTAACTCTAGATAATATTCATATATTTTTACTTGGGGCCACACCTCGCATCGGCTCGAGTCTTTGGGTAATCTCTTTTGAGAAGCAAAGCAACATATACCATGTAGGAGTTCATGTAGAACCTCCGCATTGTTGAGAGTTGTTGGAGTTACTCAGAGATGGTTCTGCGATGATCTCTCGCCCATTCAAAATGTTAATACTGGAACATTTTTCTCATTGTCTCCAGATATATGTGCATCCATTTATGAAAGTAATGGGCATCAAGAAGCCCAAAGACCTTGCTTAGGAAGGTTATAGTGTCACTCAGCTCCTCTGAGAAGTCATAGTGATGAATAACCTGCGGCCACCATTTTATTACCTTCTTATTCTTTAGATATACTTCATTCATTAACTACATGCATTTGTCCTCATTTTCATCCCATGCCTTTATGCAGTCTTCTTGGCTTATTGCCACAAAGTGCGGTGATGGGGATACCCAACATAATTTCAAAGTGTCGGGCAGTGAGGTTGATTATAACCTCACCCTCTTCATTCTTGACACACCTTATGTCCTTATTCTAGCAGCGAGCCACCACCATCATGAATTCATTATTCACTACGCTCATGGGAATTCCCCTAGTGAAGTGTAAACCACCGCCGACTAATTTTTCCATCCACGTGACTACCCGTGACCCTTCCAGTTCTAGCCGTGAAATCTCCCATATCAATTTGGCCGAGTTCGAATCTCGATGTCTAAGTCACATTCTACAAGGACTCGGGCATCCCGACCCTTTATACTTATACTTCATTTCTTCCTCTGTGAGTTTGGCCTTACCCTTATACTTGGTTGGCCTCTTACTTGATGAACACATGTGTGAATATAAGTTTAGTTGCTGATCTGCAACAAGAAGTAAGGAAGTCCTCCACAGAAGAGCCATGTTAGCTATCAGATCATCCATTAAAGCTTTACAGAATGAAGAGTTAGTAATTTAGAAGCTTCTAGGTGCGGGGCATAGCTATACTATAGCCTGCGGGGTCGAAAAATAAGGCACAATGCTAGGAGAGTGTTGCATAGATAAAAATAGTGCAAAGGGGCATAAGGCGTACGAAAGCTATACTACACAAAACACTCAGATATTGATGTAGGTGGGATTGTGCCTGCGCCATATGAAGGGTTTAAACTAGGCGCAGATTATCTTGGTGTTGCAATGCGGTAGGGTGCGCCAATGGCACAGATATGGAACATGTTGCAAAATATTTTTATGCACCAAAAGGGTGAAGTTTTAAATGGTGTAGCACTGAGTTAAGATGCAGTAGTTCTTAGCCTTGGCACGATGCAGGGAGAGTCTATGTGGCATAAATGCTGGTGTAGTTGGATTTGCGCTTGTGCCTGCATTAGGGTTTTGAAAGTTTTATAGGGAACAGGAAGGATGCATGCTATAGGCAGGGATAGTGCACCCCTTAGCACGACTATGTTTTGTGCAACAACGATTTTGTTTGTGCTAAAGAGAAATCCATGGCTTTGGATTTGTAATAACTTTATATTTTCTCTTTTGACGGGTTCATGGTTTTTTCACCTCATTCAACATAGATTTAGACAATGAGGGAAAAGAGCAAAGAGGATCCTGGATTCATTTTCAAGACAAAGCCCTCTAGGCGAGCTAGATCTAAAAGGAGGGTAAAACCGGTTTGGGGGGGAGAAAATTGCAAAATGGGTTGGAGGTAGTGTTTTATTTCTTTAGATTCATTTCTTTGTTTTTTAACAAAACAACCCCTCAAACAATATAGAAAACCCACAAACAAACACCACAAGAAAAGCAAAGACCACTTACCAAGAATATATAGGATGGAAGAAATGATGTGGGGTCTAGGAACACGACGTAAAGCGACACGGGGATGATAGGAGCACTGACAGGTGCAGAGGAATTAACCTTTATTTTTACGTGTTTTCAATCATGAAAATGACAGGTCAGATGTGCCTATTTATAGTAAAAGGTATAATAAATGCGCCACCAACTTTTTCAAAGGGTACACCAAAATAGATGCCAACATGAAATTATTTATGCCTTTGGCATGGTTTCAAGACTATCGACATTACCTTTTTAGCACCTTGGCGTAATGTTCAAGGGCGCAACAATTTTAGTGTTGACAAGGTGGCACATGTTCCTTGGCGCAGTTTGAAAGGTGAATCATGGGAAGCCACAACATTTGGAATGTCGATAGTCCAAAGGATGTGCCAAAGGAATAAAGGGGGTGCATATACATTTGATGTTACATGAATAAAATCTGCTTTGACTAAAAAGGACCAAAAGACTAAGTTCAAAAAAATAGGTTTTCCGAAAAGGGATTTAATGCCAATCAACGCTAAGGGACCTTGGTGGGGAACTGAAACAAAATTTTGGTATGGTTACCTACAAAATTTCCCTTGTCAATTTTACAGGATAACAACTGGCTCTTTTTGGGGACTATCTTTGAGTGAAGCTTAAGGGTAGAGAATCCCAGATCAACATGTGCCTATCCATGGGTTACGAGTCAAAAACAAGGCCGACGAAAAAAAGGAAAACACACAACAAACAAAGGCAAGCACACGACAAAAACAAACACATAACTAAAGCAGACTGTACAAAGAAGAGAGCAAGCTCTACTTCTTTAATATTTTGAGACTCGCCCGCTATAAGGAAGTGAGAACTCAGTTTCATCTAGATACGAGAGATAGAAGCTATTCTCTCTATTGAGCTGCTTGATCTTGAAAGGCCCTCTCCATAGAGAATAAAATTTTCCATGCATGCCCTTTGGCTCTCTTTGCTTGTCCCACAAAAGGACGAGATCTCCCACCTAAAAATCTCTCTCTTGGCCTTCTTATCGAACAATATCTTGACTTGATTCGATGTTTGATGATCCCGTCGACCACTTTTACTCCCTTTTCTTCAAGCTCTATTAGATACATGACCCTCATTTCAAGAGAAATCTAGAAAGTATCATCTTCGATCACTCATGCCAAGCGTAGGGTGGGAAGTTCAACAGAAATGGGAAGCTCAGCGTCGATTCCATATAATACTTGAAAAGGTGACATACCAAGGGACCTCTTTGGAGTAATACTGTCTACCCACAAAGCATCATACAATGACTTGTGCCATGACCACCGATTCTCATTAACTAGCTTCGTATGATGGTTACTAAGTTTTTATTTTTGGATTATACCTAACCATTTCCTCGGGGTAATAATCGAGGTGTGGGCCAAGGTTATCCCATATTCATAGTAAAAACTGATAAATTCCCATGAGGAGAATTTGGAAACATTATCAAGCAACGATCTTGTGTGGAACACCAAAGCGTTACAATGATACTTTCTTTGATGAAGTTGCAAACAATTTCAGAGGTGGCATTCTTAACCGGTATGGCCTCCACCCATTTGGTGAAGTAGTCTGTTATTGTTAGGACATAACTATGTCCAACACTTGATTGGGGATGTAGTGCTCTAATAAAGTCAATTCCCCATTTCTTGAATGGTTCGTCAATAATGACGGGCCTGAGGGGAAAAGTAACCAATTTTGGTTTGCCAACAAACTGTTGGCAGAGCTCACATTTTGCTACCTAGGTGGTTGTATCCTGAAATAGTGTTGGCCAATAGTACCTAGCCCAGATGATCTTGTGTGCTGTCATAGACGAGGAGAAGTGACCGCCGCAGGCTGAGTCATGAAAACTTTCTAGCAATTTTACCTGTTGCGGCTTGTCAACGCATCACAAGAAGATGCCATCAATCCCATGCTTGTACAAACTATCATCCCAGATGACATATCTGGCTGCTCTAAGCTTTACAGTATGCTTCTCCTTTGAAGTTAGATGAGTTGGACACTCACCATAAGTGAGAAAGAAAGTGATATCAGAATACCATTCGTCGCTAGTTGCAACAAATAGAACCATAGGCAAAGAATCAAAGCATTCTCTAGTTGGCCTTGCATTCCATCGATGCAATCATCTTTTTCTTTAGGGACCTCTGAATCTTTGTTTTCAGCCATAAGCTGACATAGGCCCTTGCCTCTTACCAACTTGGTTGGTTTTATGTCTAGATCATACTCTTGGACCTTTGCGATCCAATTCCCTCATAAGCTTCCTAACTCCTGTTGAGTTAGGATAGACTTAACTGCCGTGTCGGGAACCAACACCACCGTATGAGAGTTCAGGATGTAGTACCGGAAATTCTTGACTACTTTGACAATGGAAAAGGCATGTTTTTCCAACTGAGACATCTTCAATTCATGAGGCTTGAGAGGAGAACTCATGAACGCTATTGGAGATTCAACATCCTCAGAGTTCTTTTGCATTAAGATGGCCGATACAGTATGCTCAAATGCATAGCTATACATGATAAAATCCTTGGAGAAGTCGGGGCATACCAAGATGGGTGCATGGGCGACGAGAGGCTTTTATATCCTCAAATGATGTCTTTCCTTTCTCACTCCACCGAAAATTTTGTGACCATTTCATCATATTCGATAAGTGGTGAGTCTTTTTCAAAGCAAAGTCGGGAACAAAGCACCTAAGAGAATTCACTTTTCCAAAGAAGAAGTGAATTTCGGTCTTACTTGTGGGTAAAGTAAGGCTCTGAATAGTCTTAACCCTTTCGACATCTATCTTTGTCCCTTCCTTCGACAATGTGTCTTAGTCACTTTCCTTCAGTGACCTTAAAAATAGACTTTTTTAGATTTAGGGAGATCCTGTGTTCTCGGCATCTAATCAATACTTGCTCCAAATGATCACAATGATCACTTCACATTTTTTACAACACAGTTAAGTCATCCAAGTAAACTACGATGACCTTTCCCATCATACCTTTGAATGTGAATTCCATCGCCCACCGAAAGGTGGCACCAATGTTGGTTAAGCCAAAAGGCATCCCGCTATAGGCAAATGTGCCCTGAGGAGTAGTGAATGCTTGCTTTGAATTGGTCTTCAGTGAGACTTCAATTTTATTATAGCCTGAAAAACCATCAAGAATGGACAACATTTTGAACCAATTACTACTGTAGAATTTGATCCATTATGGGTAGTAGGTAGTTGTCCTTCAAGGACGCTTGATTTAGGTTGCAGAACTCTACGCATATGCGTATCTCACCATTCTTCTTTCACACTGGCATGATGTTTGTGACCCAAGTACTATGGTGGATACGAAAAATGATCCTTGTATCCAGCATCTTCTATATTTCTACCTGGATGGTACCTGAGATCTTGGGATTATAGTGCCTCTGTTTCTGGTGAAAATGTTTGACATCTTATTTCAATGGGATGTCATGTTGAACATCCTTCAGCTTGAAAGACTTTAGATCAGCATAAGACCATGCCAATACGTCCATATATTTCTTCAACAATTTGACAAACTTCTGCTTTTCTTGGGGTGTGTAACATTTTCCGATGTTCACAAGCTGCAAATGTTCCATAGTACCCAGATTAACCGATTCGGTCTCTGGAGAGGAGTTAGGGTCATCTTGCCGCTTCTTCTTGAAAAAACGATCATGTTTCTCAAACAATCATTCTAGAGAGACTAAACCTTTTGGGATTTTATTTCCTTTGAGCTGACATATGCCATCACCTCCTTTTGATTCACTTGCTTGATCAGTAATAGATTCACGACACGCAGAAGTAGATCCTTCAAAATGAAGCTCACTAAAATTTTCTACTTTCTCTAGAAAGGCAATAAGCTGATTGTCATTGTTGAATACCTGCCAATGCTGAGAGTTGTCTGGTACGCTTGGGTAGAAGACTACCTCAATAGTATATGTGTCTATCTTCAACCCCGGGTGTGGGAGCATGAGAGATGTTGAGATGGTCGGTGAGTCGGCCATGTCATTCGAGCTCTTAGAATGGATTTTATTGAGAAGGCATTGAATTCCTCAATGTTGTCCCATACTTGCATTGTGGTAATGCCTGAGCATTTCATTCTTTACTTGGTATATTATTTTTACTTGATTCACGACTAGCTTGGCATCACCCTGTACTTTTACGTTCTTGATTCCACTTTCTTTTGTAGCTTGCATGCCAAGTAGCAAAGATTCGTATTCAGCAGTATTATTCATGTTGAAAAATTGCAACTTGAAAGAGAGAGGAAAAACCTCCTCCTCGGGAGATATTAGCACAACTCCAGCACCGCATCCACTAGTTGCACAACTGCCATCAAACTGCAACATCCATATCTTGTTAAGGTCCTGCTCTTAGATGAGAACGTCCATTTTATCAGACTTAGTAGATAAGAAGTAGTTCTCCATTCCTGATGATTCAAAGATAATTTGGGCTTTGGGGTTGTCAGAATTGGTGAATAAGTACTTATTTTGCGATTCAGGCTCTAATGTCCGCATTACACCCTTGACAGGATTTCGGCCATGGACCAATCCATATGGATTTCTCCACCAAATTCTCTGCAAAAGCTTCTTCCTAGTAGAATTCCATATTGTAGGGATATCAGCAACGAGGATGGTCATCTTTACTCTTTTCTCTAGGAATGCTACAAAGGCGAACTGTGCATCTTTGATCTAACCAATCAATGGAACTTGTTTGGTTTCAGGAGTAACATCTACCGAAAGGCTTGGTAAGAGTGAGGCCTAAAGCATGGGCGACCTTTACTAGCATGACATTATTGAAAGCCCTAAAATCAATTATACAGTTTCTTAGCTTGTGACCATTGATTAGGAGGAAACATAAAAATGGTTCGATGTTTCACGACACGGAAGTCGAGGCCACATTTATGTGAGATGTAGGAGGAGTGGAAAAGATTCCTTTCAGGAGACATGGGAGACTACAACGGCTGGCTTTAGATATATTCGATCAATCTTACAAGCTACTCGGGGTTTGACTGGAGATATTCAACCTCGACATTTGAATCTTGGTCTTATTAGCATGATCGATTATGTCGAATGTGACCAAGGGTTGTGTCGATGAAGGAATGAGTCCTTCACTTTGCAATAGTAGGGTAGGGTTACCGGTCTTTATGGGAATAGAAGAACATTGACTTGGAGGAGAGATGGGGGAAAAGGTTTTTGTAAAAGACTTAATAGAGGTTGAGCGGGAAGAGGATTACCTCTTTTAGCAATGGTTGGGGGTGTGTTTGACACAACCTTCTTTTTGTATCCTAAAAGCAACTTCTACTTCTTTTCTGGAGAGTGGGTGAAAATAGCATATGACTATCCACTTGCATACCCTTGGGTTCCCTCTTCATCTTCAAATTCCATATATCTAATTTGTAGAGTCGTCCAGCCGGTTCACCGACATCTTGATCACCTCCACCGAGGATGAAGGTTCTTCGTATATTTTCTCCTCTTCTTCAATCTCAACCAAGGCATTGATGGAGGGGCCTCAAGTGCCAACCTGTGGAGCATTTGCAGGAAAATGTGGCCTTTAAGGGGTGTTGTTTTAAATGAAATTTCTCCATGGGATATCCCGATATGAAGTGCTAGGAGAAGTTTGAGCCAATCACTTCTTCAACACGAGCAAGTTGTTTGACATCTTCTGGAATGTCAGATTTGATGAAGTGGCTTGAGAAGGGGTTAAAGCTTTAGGCTTGGATGGCTCACATTTTAATTCACCAGATATAAGCAAGTTGTCCTCTATCCAAATGGTTGTAGCTTGAGCTAGAACCAAAGTGTTGATTTGTTCTTATAAACATAAGAAACTCACTCTTGAGCTCATGGTGTTCACAAAGAAATACTTTTGATTTTTGGTGTTGGCAGCATGGTAGGTGGCACACGGTTAATTAGTGAATTGAAACGAGTGATAAAATCATGCATGGTTTCATTGACTTCCTTCTTCAGCTGAGTGATCTTTGACAGTAATGCGAACGTGTCTTCTGAGGGCTTATACCTGTCTTTAAATGTAGTTCGTAACGTGGCCCAATTGGTGATAGATCCAGCTGGTAAATGTTGGAACCACTCTACTGTAGGTCCTTGCAAGGTCTCTAGAAAGAGACGTACTGATACATTTTCATGGGTCACGTCCAGGATGTTGCATGACATGATGAATGCAGATATATGTGAATCCATGCTTTGGTTTCCACTCCCATCAAATCTTGAGAAATTCTTTTAGTTTCCATGAGGGAGTGTGTGAACAGGATGTGGTAACGCAAGAGGGCCCATAGCATTTCTCCATGGTACTACCATTTGAAAAGCTGGAAAGAGGAAATGAGTGGGGAGTGCAGTTCGACTGAGCAACAAAGCACTGTAAAGGGATGTGGAGGCTCCCTGCGAAAAACAATTCTTTTGTGGAAGTGAGACACTTCGGGTGACCGATCTTGGTTGAACTCAATGATGAGAAGCGTTTTGGTGTAATACTAAAGTTGTGCCTTTGAAGCGAGATCAAAATAGGATCAACTTCCCCATTAGCTCTCTGTTACAAGTAAATGGTTCCCCCATTGTATCTTTCAAATCTGCAATGTTTTTACAAAGCAGATTTAAAAACTCTTTTTGGTTGTACTTGCTGATTTTTGATTTTCTTAACAAAAATCAGCAGCATGTACTTTTCTGAATATTTAATTTTATCCCTCTTTTGAAAACTAATTGTAGTTAAATGATAAAGATCAATGAGGATAAAATGATGGTTAAACTTAGCAAGCTGATTTTCGGATCTTAGAGATGACTTTTTGCAAGGGTTTGAATTTTTTGTAAAACAAGTCAGAAACTCAGATCTACGGAAATATACGGGTTTTTGTAAAAACTCAACGACCTAAAGATCTCTCTAGCTAGCCTAGATCTATGGATCTCTAAAGAAAATTTTTAGTTTGGATCACACTGCAAAAATTTTGGATTTAAGCAAAAACCTAAGATTTGCAATCGTAGTGATTTTTGCAGTTTATCAATTTTCTTAGTTACTTTTTAGCAACTTGTTAGTGTCCTTTAACTAACACAACACTCACATAGATTCTGCTTCAATCCCCAATAGATTCACCAAAAAAATTTTGGTTGAAAATCTATCGGAGGGCGAGATCTAAGGATAGAGGAGCCAACAAAGATGCAGGGCATAGCCTCTTTGAGACAAAGAAAGTGAATCTCGGTTTATTGCTATTCTACCAAAGCAGGAATCTACGCAAGTCCTATAGTATTCTACCTTCGGGGTTTGGGATCTCATCCGAGTTGGAGTATTTCCGATCGTAAGCAAAAAGAACGAAGGGAGGAGAGGAGATAGAATAGATTTGAAAGGAGAAAAGAAATGAATTCCAAAGCAGAAAGGTCAGAGGGTTTATATTTTGGGATTAGTACAAACGAAGCCAAACCTACTTGCATAAATGAACAAAGCAATACTGGTGAGCAAATGACAAAAAGGGTAGAGATAGATCTAACAAAGTAAACACATAGATCTGACATAAGAAAGGTCTGATGCACATAACACATGTATTCATCACAAAGTCTCAATATTTGTATTAATGTTTTCTTCTGTTACAAAAAGTACAAAGCCTTTTCTTCTCACTTCTATTTTTCATCTAAAAAATTTCCACCACCTGGAATACAACAAATATCCAAGTATATATAGAAGGAGAGGGAGAAAGAAGGAAAAAAGAAACCAACAACTAATTACAAAATATCTAAAATTCAACTGTTGACTTTAGGGCAACTTGGTGGATGACAACATCTCATGGTGCAACATGGATGATGTCATCATTTGTGCCAACGAACTTTTAAATATTACAAAAAAACCATCTAAGGAAGAAGGAGCCTATTTTTCATCATCCCGTAGGATTGGAAGGGAGTATCTGCATTCCTTTCTCAGAGAGAAAATGTGGAATTGAGCCCAATACTCCATGAATTTTCTAATCATCGGTTGAATTTGATCCTAAGCAAGACCCTTGGTGTGATCGCCGATGACTTCACAGGTCTCCCATTCATCTCTGAGTCTCTCTGGGAGCTTTAAGTATTCATTACCTACCTCTATCAGGTATCCAAAAAAATTATGGCAGCGTAAGGTTATTGATAGATTCCTCATCAAAAGTAGCTTCGACCCTAACCCTTGTGACGTGATCTCCTTAAATATCCAAATAGTCTCATCTTTCTTCCTCAAGGTGTATGATGGGGTGAGCAAGCCTGGAGACATCCCTAGGATGATCTGCTCCATTTGATTCATTGCATCTAAGGCTTCCTCCTTGATTTTATCAATTTTCTCCGGGACGAATTCCATGATTATAATGGTGGCAACATCCGAGTGGATGGGCCCATTGGAACACTTACCGTCTATTCTTTTTTGGGGAGACAGGCATACAACCTACTCTAGGTGGTAGAAGGAGAACTCTTAAGAGCTTGCTCTTGAGCAAAGTGCTTAAATCTCCTTCTTTGTCTTTCCCTTTGCCCTTTGCAAGTGTTTTAGTCTAGCAGGTCCATTGCCCAAAGGGATGTGGTGAAGTCTACCCCAAGGTAGATGAGACCGTTATACCTGCACCAATGCACTCGTGCACCGCAAAGTGCCCCTAACCCTCTCCTCAATAGTCTAAGGTGCCCTTGTCCTATTTATCTCAAAGAAATGGCCAATTGTCCCCATCCGTATCTAGATAGACCTGATCAACTTCTTGATCAGTCATTTGGAAACCTTTCGGGACAATGGCCACACCATACTAGATGATTTTTGTTAGGGCTTGGCAGAGTGATCCTTTCTTGAGCTCGACCTCATGATATAGATCAATGTAAATATCCTCAATCTACAAAACATGGATTGGATCAAGCTTTGCCTTTGGGAGGCAATTGCAAGGATCAAAGGTTGGCCTTACCGGGAAATTATGTTTCAAGTTGAGTAATTCTAGCTCCGCAAACATTTCTCGGGTTTTGTGTGAGAAGTGTGCAGTGTATCTACCCACTGTGAGGGGGAAAGGAGTCCCACCGTTCTTTCTTTTTAGGCACTTCTTGTGATAGGTGATAAGCTTCCTACACAGCTCTAATAGGATCAATTTTGGTCCCACATACCTTGGTAACTTGGTGGGCTCCCCCAAGAAGTTGGTGGCTCTAATATAGGTGAAAGTGGGGAATTGGGTAAATAACGCTCCCCACTTCTTTATGGCGATCACTATGCTCTTCGATCGTCGACCATGAGTCATATTGGGCCTCAAAAGGCAGATGATGCCATAGAAGAAGGCATCGTTGATCTTGCTGAACTATGGGATGCTATTTTCTAGTCTTAACTCTGGATAATATTCATATATTTTCACTTGGGGCCACACCCTGCATCGGCTCAATGCTAGGTAATCTCTTTCGAAGTAGTAGCATATACCTCGTAGGAGTTCATGTAGAACCTCTCCATTCTTGAGAGTTGTTGGAGTTGCTCGAGAGATGGTGCTATTGATGATTTCTGCCCATTCAAAATGTTGATCTCGGAATGTTTTTTTGCTCATTGTCTCCAGATATCTGAGCATCCATTTATGAAAGTAATGGGCGTCAGGAAGCCCAAATACCCTACTTAGGAAGGTTATGGTGTCACTCAGCTCCTCCGAGAAGTCACTGTGATGAATAACCTGCGGCCACCGTGTTATTACCTTCTTATTATTTAGATATACTTTGTTCATTAACTACATTCATTAGTCCTCATTTTCATCCCATGCCTTTATACAGTCTTCTTGGCTTATTGCCACAAAGAGCCGGTGATGGGGGATACCCAACATAATTTCAAAGTGCTAGGCAGTGAGGTTGATTATAGCCTCACCCTTATCATTCTTGACACAATTGTGTCCTTATTGTAGATGGGCCACCACCATCATGAATTCATTGTTCACCTGTGCTCACGAGAATTCCCAGTGAAGTGTAAGCCATCTGTCAACTAATTCATCCATCCACTGGACACACCTGTTACCCTTCTAGTTTTCACCCGTAAATCTTCTATATCAATGTGGCTGAGTTCGAATCTCTTGTTGTCTAAGTCGATTCTCGTAAGGGACTTGGGCATCTCGACCTTTGGTACTTATACTTCATTTCTTCCTCTCGTGAGTTTGGCCTTACCCTTAGACTTGGTTGGCCTCTTACTTGATGAAGACATGTGTGAATCGAGTTCGATTGCTGATCTACAAGAAGAAGCAAGGAAGTCCACCATAGAAGAGCCATGTCATTAGATCATCTATCAAAGCTTTTACTGAATGAAGAGTTAGTAATTTAGAAGTTTCTAGGGGTGGGGCGCAGCTATACTATAGCCTAGGTGTGGTCGAAAAGCAAGGCACAATCTTTGGAGAGTTTTGCATGGATAAAAATAGCGTAAAGGGGCGCAGGGTGCAGCTATACTACACAAAACACTCGAGATATGGATGTAGGCGGGATTGCACTTGTGCCATATGAAGGGTTTAATCTGGGTGCAGATTATCTTGGTGTTGCAATGTGGCAGGGTGTGCCAATGGCACAGATATGGAACATGTTGCAATACATTTTTATTCACCAAAAGGGCACGAGTTTAAATGGTGTAGCACTCGAGTTAAGATACACCAAATCTTAGCTTTAGCATGGCGCAAGGAGAGTCTGCGTGGCATAAATGATGGTGTAGCTAGATTTGCACTTGTGCCTGTGTTAGGGTTTTGAAAGTTTTAAAGGGTGTAGGAAGGATGCATCTTTGTAGGTAGGGGAAAGTGCACTCCTTAGCACGAATGTGTTTTGTGGAACAAAAATTTTGTTTGCACCAAAGAGAAAGCTATGGCTTTGGATTTGTAATAACTTTATATTTTCTCTTTTAATGAGTTCATGCTTTTTTGGCCTCATTCAACATAGATTTAGACAGCGAGGGGAACAGAGCAAAGAGGATCCTAGATTCATTTTTGAGACAAAGTGCTTTGAGCCAACAGATCCGGAAGGAGGGTAAAACCAGTTTGGGGGTGAGAAAATTATAAAATGGGTTAGAGGTAGTGTTTTATTTCTTTAGATTCATTTCTTTTTTTTTAACAAAACAACCCATCAAACAATACATAAAACCCACAAAAAAACACCATAAGAAAAGCAAAGACCACTTACCAGGAATATATAGGATGGAATAAATGATGTGGAGTCCATGAACACGATGTAAAGTGACACGGGGATGACAGGAGCGCTGACAGGTGTAGAGGAATTAACTTTTTTACGTGTTTTCAATTGTAAAAATGACAGGTCAGATGTGCCTATTTATAGCAAAAGGCGTAATAAATTCGCCACCAAATTTTTCAAAGGGCACACCAAAACAGATGCCAACATGAAATTATTTACGCCTTTAGAGTAGTTTCAAGACTGTCGACATTACCTTTTTAGCGCCTTGGCGCACCATTCAAGGGCGCAACAATTTTAGTGTCGATAGGGTGGCGCATGCACCTCGGTGTAGGTTTGAAAGGCACATCATGGGAAGGCACAACATTTGGAATGTCAACATTCCAAAGGATGCACCAAAGGAATAGAAGGGGGCACATATGCATTTGATGTTGCATGAATAAAATCTGCGCCTGGCCAAAAAGGACCAAAAGACTAAGTTCAAAAAACTAGGTTTTCCAGAAAGGGATTTTATGCCAATCCGAATGCTAAGGGACCTTGGCGGAACTGAAACAAAATTTTGGTATGGTTACCTACAAAATTTCCCTTGTCAAATTTGAGGATAACACAACTCACAATACAATTGACCCAACAACAATGTTATCTTTTCAACTAGGTTTCTTCTAGGTCTCTCAAGAACTCAAAACTAAAAATTGATGATATATTTCTCCCACATGTGTATTTCATCATAAAAAAATTCACACATATTTTTAGGGGTATAAAGACCCTACAATCCAATTTTTACAAGAACCCGCTTGATGAAACCGAAATTGTTGAGTTATTAGAAAGTTTTCCTAAATAGCGCGCAAATATCATATAAGCGAGCATTCAAAAATCCATAAATTGAGTTTAATTTACTTTAAAAACCTTATTTCACTTGAAATGGTTTTTGTTTTAATGAGTATAAAATTCCATCTTTAGAGTGTTTTAAGATATTTTGACTCTATCAACCAGATCCATAAGAGTTTGTGATTTCTTCCTTACACAAAACAAGGTTTTATGACTAATGTTTGTTTGTTTGACCTATCAAAACTTATTCATTTTCTCTGAAAATTTATGAAACCTTTATTCATGCCTCACACTACCTTCACACAAAATTTTAGCCATTTATATTAAATATAATTCAATTTATGAATGTTTTTCCTCCCCCAAATCAACATGAAATATCACAAACAATTGGCATACCTCCTTCATACTCACTACATGTCCTCATAGGCCTGAAAAAATCCTTAAAATCTGTTAAAAATCAAGAAGTCATTCTAAACCATATTCATTCACACACAACACATACAAATGAGAATCCTTCATAAAAACAATCCCAAATATTCATTCTCAATATTATCATTAAGCAACTATGCACAATTTTTCTATGAAAAATCCTTTATTTAATAAATTCGTGTCTTTAAAAATATTCATGAGCCATTTTTGGCTCTTAGACAGAGATGTTCCACCCTCCTAACTCTCTCTACCAATCTCTCCTACTTCAACAACCTCCTCATTCGAATTCCTTTAGCATAGTTATGAAGAATGAAAGGTAGTTAGGTTTCCAACTTTCCACCATCTAACTCGTGCATGTTTAAGAAAACTATAGTGATTCAACACCTTAGTAGGGGTCAAGTATGAGATTTTATCCCATTTCTACCTCATTTCATTACTATCAAGTCTATACTAACACTTTTATGTACCTTGGGATATGATAATATAATATATATGGGTTGATGGAGATGCCGACATGTGGCACACATCCCCTTAGTTAGTTATATGGGCTCACATAGGAATTAATTATATTGGGTAATGGGTCAGCCTACATTGGGATTAGGTGTTACCCATCCTATTTAAAGGATGTGAGTATCATTATGAGCAGGTCATGGATGTATGAGTTGATTCCTCTACTTGGTAGAGGTATATTGGAGGTGTCCCCCTCGAAGTGGATTCCCATCTTGGGAGATTGTGGAGTTACTCCTTCCTTAAGGAGTATTATATGGTGTTGCCCTACCTTAAGGGTATTATTCTGCATATATTGATTATTAGGGAATCTTGGCCCCACATATATCTTGTGTTGTGTTATCTTCTGCAATTTATTGATTTATTATATGCAAGGTTCTTATCAAGTGGTATCGAGTAGTGATCGAGACATTTGTGAGATGAAACCCTAATGTTGGTGATTCATCTATATCTGGAGATCGACTTGGAATTTTTAAGATATTTTTTTGGGCAAAGTGGATACATAGTTCAAGTGATATTGCCTCCAAATTTTAGATTTTTTGGACCTATTTTGCAAAAGTTGTGTCTGTTTTAGAGTGGAAACCCTAATTCTAAGGTTTCATCTATATCTTCTGAATAATGAAAAATTAGGAAATAATTTTTTTGGGTTTTTTGTAATATATTAAATGGTAATACCACTGAAATTTCAGAATTGGTGGATCTATTGTGACAGAGTTGTTTCAATTTTATTGTTTTTCACTATTTTACTCCATAGGCCGTAATTTGAGGAATTTTCCTAAATTTCTTACATTTTCATAAATCTCTCAAAATTTTAGTAGGGGTTACTTCTTTGTGGTTTTAGATTTGAGGCTAAATGATTGACGAAATCATCAGGTAAAATATTGGTCAAAGGAGTAAGTTTGTGAAACCCTAATTTTTATGCATCATGGATATACCAATTTTCTATGGTAATGGGGAAATTGATGCAAAAAAATGGTGGATACAATTTAAACAAATGTATTTTGAAGAATTTTTAGTATGGGTTAGTTTTTATCTTCATCTTGGTGGGAAAGTGTGACATTGGTATTCTTATTTGGATATAGATCTATTGGATTGGGATTGGGAGGAAATGGAGGATATTTTCTTAGCTAGATGGGAAACAAAAAAGAAACACAATTTTGTTAAAGAAGAAGAAGAAGAAGAAGAAGAAAATGTTGATGGTGCAAAAGAATAAAATGTTGATGATGAAGCTACTACACAGGATAGTGCATCTCCAAGGAAGGAAGCATCAATATTTCAGTTTGAAGGGTGCATTCAAAGAAAAAAGTAATTGTTTCCATAAACCCTAGTAGCAAATATAACTTCATCAATATGGATGTAGCTCACAATTTACATGTGTAAACAAATCATATCAAGGAATCTCAAATGGATGGTAAGCATATTCAAATTTTTGCAGATTTAAAGCTTTTATGGATAAATATGTTTTACATTCAAATTTTTATGCTTTAGATATGGATGGTATGGATATTGTTCTCGAATATCCTGGTTAGAGACATTGGGAACAATTAATATTAATGTGCAAAAGAAATTCATGAAATTATGGCAAGAGAAAGAAAATTACATTGCAAGATATCACACTTAGAAAGCAAAAAAATAATGTAAAATTGGATCATGAAGATGAATTTGAAGATGGTGAAGAAGGGAATAAGGATGAATTAGAAGGAGAGGATGAAGAACATGATGAAAAAGTAAAAATAGTTTCTCTACTCAAGAGAAAAAGAAATAGCAAACAAGGTGGAAGAGGAAAAGAAAGTTGAGGAAAATATTGATAAGGTTGAGCATACTAAGGTTGCACCATATAGACACCCACATCATCATGAGAGGAAAAAATCATGGAGACATGCGAGGACACACAAGGGCAGCAATCTATATGGATATACAAGGAATTGGAGGAGTAATAATTTTGGCTATACATGGAATCAATGGAACAATAATTATATGACATGGAATCACATGAATAATAATTATGGATATACATGGATGCCAAGGAGGAACACATATGGACTAGGATGGAATCAGATGAGCACAAGGGAATATGGAATCAGGTTTGGAGCAGCATCACCCCCTAGGATTTCATATGGGTGGTTGGATGATCGAGCATGGTGACAAGTGTGCAATAATTTAAAGCACACTCATTATATGGCTTCTTCTTATGTTTCGGGGACGAAACATGTCAAAGAGGGAGGCAATGCTATGTACCTTGGGATATGATAATATAATATATATGGGTTGATGGAGATGCCAACATGTGGCACACATCCCCTTAGTTATATGTATGGGTTCACATGGGATATAATATTATAATGTATATGGGTTGATGGAGATGCCAACATGTGGCACACATCCCCTTAGTTATATGGGCTCACATAGGAATTAATTATATTGGGTAATGGGTCAGCCTACATTGGGATTAGGTGTTACCCATCCTATTTAAAGGATGTGAGTATCATTATGAGGGGAGGTATGTATGAGTTGAGTCTTCTACTTGGTAGAGGTATATTGGAGGTGTCCCCCTCAAGTGGATTCCCATCTTGGGAGATTGTGGAGTTACTCCTTCCTTAAGGAGCATCAGTATGGTGTCGCGCTACCTTAAGGGTATTATTATGCATATATTGATATTAGGGAATCTTGGTCTCCCATAAAAAAATCTTAAAAATTCCAAGTCGATCTCCGGATATAGACAAATCTTAGGGTTTCATCCCATAAATTACCCAAATCGCTAAACTGATACCACCAAATAAGAACCTTGCATATAATAAATCAATAAATTGCAGAAGATAACACAACACAAGAGATATGGGTGGGCCAAGATGCCCAAATATGTAGAATAATACCCTTAAGGTAGGGCGACACCATACAATGCTCCTTAAGGAAGGAGTAACTCCACAATCTCCCAAGATGGGAATCCACTTCGAGGGGGACACCTCCAATATACCTCTACCAAGTAGAAGACTCAACTCATACATACCTCCCCTCATAATGATACTCACATCCTTTAAATAGGATGGGTAACACCTAATCCCAATGTAGGCCGACCCATTACCCAATATAATTAATTCCTATGTGAGCCCATATAACTAACTAAGGGGATGTGTGCCACATGTCGGCATCTCCATCAACCCATATACATTATAATATTATATCCCATGTGAACCCATACATATAACTAAGGGGATGTGTGCCACATGTCGGCATCTCCATCAACCCATATATATTATATTATCATATCCCAAGGTACATAGCATGACTAAGCTATTAATTCCTAGGTCTAGAATGCAATATACGACTAATTTGAATATTTAAATGTGGTTTTTGGAGGGAAACCTCTAAAATTCCACTTATTACATCAATAAGAGTCCAAATGGACTAGATATGACCCATAAGCACCCAAATAGACCCCCAAAACACATATTAAACTATGAAAATTCATAATTGGGCTAATTACAATGATGTTCATGCATCAATAAAGGATTTATAAGATCCTAATACTAGGTTATCTCCTTATGTAGAGAAACCCTCATTTTATGTATGAATAGTATAATGAGAATTTCATATACCTTTTATGATTGAATAAATATGTTTATCAAATTAATATAGTTTTATATGTGGTATTAAAAGCAATAAGTTTTTCCTTATTCTAGCATGACTTTCCAGCTAGGTAAAAGAGGAAACAATAGATACATGATTCAAAAATTAAAAATAATTACCTCAAGTTGGTTAAGGTAAGTGAAGGAAAAATATCACTTCCATACAAAATATTGGAAGATGATTCCCATATGGACTATTTTTTGTGGTCGTGCATGGGATAAAATATACATGGCAAGAATCACTACTTGTTTTTCTTAAATCACTTCATGTTATCATATTTGATGTTGTAGCCCCTATTCAATTATTTTGAGGATACTAAGTTCCAAGAGTGGCTAGGATTTAGATAAGAGTAAACCCACTATAGGTTCTTAGTAATAGTATCAAGATCATTTCAAGGTATAATTAAAGGTAGCCCATATCATGGTTTTTATTATAAATCATATATTTCCACCCTCTCAAATTTTAACAAGAAATCTCAATGAAATGTTAGGTCAAGATGCACACGAACATGACCCTATTTAGGATACTTCTAATGTTAATTTCCTACTATTTTAAAACCTTTTCTTGTGATATCATATAAAAAAGTAACAAAATTTTCACAAAGTACAAAATAATTTATAATCTCTCAACCAAAAGTTTTTAAAGATAAAAATTAATTACCCAAATGTAAAATCAACATAAGACTTAAGGAGAAGAATATTCTATAATTGTTTGAGCATTGTGGGATGAAGAACACGAGCGATGGAGAAAGCGATGGAGGTATTGTCAGCGCAGTTTTCGTAGTTTTGGTTACAGAATGTCTATGCACTAAGCCAAAAATTGCTGAGGAGAGGGTCGCTTTCTGGCCAAAATCAGACGGTTGTAAATCTGCAAAATGAAAAAGTGGAAATGCTGGGATCCACACCTTTGGCCTGGAATAAGATTCTTCAAAACCCTATCATAAAAGTGGGTCCGCATTCTCCTGAAAGAGGTCAGTTCACGTGGGAAAAGGACAGTGAAGGTGCCACCTACCTGATGGTCCCAGATGGTTGCGTTGATAGGGCTTTGAGCAAAGCGAATCTTTCCCTTGTTGGTAAGTTTCTTGGCTCTAGACCTAATATTGATTTTATTAGAAAATGGGCTCTGAGAAAGTGGAAACCTAAGGGGGATCTGAGTATTACCATCATGCCACGGGGTTTTTTTCTAGAAAAATTTAATCAGCAGGCTGATTTGGAATCGGTGCTTCTGGGAGGACCATGGTGGCTGGGTAATATGGGCCTCTTTTTGAAAAAATGGTATCCTGGATTTGACCCTAACACTGAAAATATAAACACCATTCCAATCTGGTGTAGACTCCCTAGGCTACCGTTGCATTTTTGGGATGATGAAATTTGCTAAACATTGCTAAGTCCTTAGGTGCTCCGATCGGGCTGGATGGGCCCATGAGAAACAGATCCAGACTTGCTTTTGCTTGATTCTGCATTTCTTCTAAAATGGAGCAGGAATTACCGGAGCACATCATCTTGAAATCTAGGTATGGGGTGTGGATTCAAAAAATTGAATTTGAAACTTTTCATTTAAGGTGTAAGCATTGTCATCGCATAGGACACTCCACCAAAAACTGTCCCAAAAAGGAGATCCCTACAGTGGAAGACAAACACAAAATGAATGAACAACCTGTGGATGGCTTAGTTTTGAGTAAGGAATGCAGGGTTCTTGACACTGATAGCCAGAGAGAAGACAAAGCCCCTAGCCAGACTGAGCTGGACTACAATAGAAAGGGAAAAAAAGGGGTTTTAGAACTCAAATAAGGAAACATTTGGTCTGGCGTCCTAAAACCCCAGCGGCAGCTTTGCTTGCAACACCTAGCAAAGAGGACTTGGAAAATCCTATAAAGGTGTCCATGGAGGTGAACGAGCAAGAAGGATCTGTAAAGATAAATATCATCCCTAATGATCAATATCAGTCTTTGAGCAATAAGGAAGCTGAGATAGATAAACCTCATGTGCATCATTGAGGAAATATTGGACATGGATAGCATGGGTTTTAAAGAAACTTTGCAGAAAAACACTCCTAGGGGTGATGGTAAATTATCTACAGATATACCTCCTTACTTTAGAATGTAAATGATCGGTCAGAGGTTTCACCTACTTACTACAAGATCAAAACAGCTAGATTCACACTCAATTGACAAGAATCAGAAAGAGTGTGAAGAGGGAGAAGTAACGCCTGTCAAAGAAGATGAGGAACTAACTTCTGGATTCACAAAGGTCATTTCAAAAAGAAAAAGAGAATGAAAGGATTTGAAATGATCCCAGAATCACTTTACAGTGATAAGAAAAAGAAAATGGACAACTGGGATACCTCAACATCCAGAACTACTAGATCTTCTACAAGAAGACTAGTAGATTTTGGAGGTAGTTCTAAAAGAGGAAGGCCCTCAAAAAAGGCTCTTAGATCTAAGAGAACAGAGAGAGACATTGCAGATGGCATTCAACGTCAATTGAGCCATCAGGCAATCCCAACTCCCAATCCTTCCAAATGAAGATTATTTCTTGGAACATCCGAGGTCTAAATGGAAACTCCAAGCAGAGAATCATCAAGGAGTTACATGATTCTAGTAGTCCTAGTATTTTGATTTTGCAGGAAACTAAGATGAAAGCTAAGATCCTTGAAACTAATAAAAAGATTTTTTGGGAAAACTCTGAAATGGTGGTGGTGGACTCTCAGGGAGCCTCTAGAGGTCTGGCTACTCTTTGGGATAAAAGGCATTGTACTGGTATGGTTCTTAATGCTAGCACTAATCATCTTGCTATCAAATTTCTTGCTATTGAGAACAATGGTGAATGGATCCTTTCTAACATCTATGCCCCTAATACGGTTAGTGGGAGACGAAAACTTTGGACTGATCTTAAGATCTTTAGAAACCAATATAGTACAACTAACTGGCTTATTATGGGTGATTTTAACTCTCCTCTAAACCCAGGTGAAAAATATGGAGGAATCTCCAACTTTTCTACAGGTATGGAGGATTTTGTTGATTTTATTGCTGAACTTAATCTCTTAGATGTGGATCTCCATGGGAATAAATACACTTGGAATAATAGAAGGTTGGGAAAAGATCTTATCCAGGTTAGATTGGATAGAGCCCTGATTTCTGCTAGTTGGATTCTCAGTCAAGACTTCCACCTCTCTTCCTTGCCCAGAATTGGATCGGACCACAATCTGATTGCTTTAAATCTTCTCAATTGGACTAAACCCATCAGAAGCTCATTCAAATTTGAAAAGATGTGGATGGAGCATGAAAACATCTACGACAAAATTAAAGAATGGTGGGGTTGGAATGGTGAAGGCACTGCTCAATTTATATTGATTCAAAAGCTCAAAAATGTTAAAAAGCAAGTTAAAATCTGGAATAAAAGCATTTTTGGCAATGCGTTTGATAATAAAAAGAAGTTAACACAAAAGCTCCAGGATTTGGAAATCAAAATGGATACAATGGGGAGATCCATTGAAGACCAAACTAATGAAAAGAATATTCTTTCAGAGCTGCATATGATTTGCAATAGAGAAGAATCCTTATGGAGACTTAAATCTAGAGCTATCTGGCTTAAAGAAGGAGATAGGAATACGAAGTTTTTTCATATGACCACTTTGAAGCACAGAGCTTGTAATAGGATCATGGAAGTGGCTAAAAGTAATGGAAATATTATAAAAGATCCCAATAGCATCAAGGAAGAAGCTCTAAATTTCTATAAAAAACTTCTTAATGAGAGGAATATCATCAATGTTGAGGCTAATTCTTTTATGTTGGAGGCTATTCCCCAAGATAAAATTGAGGAGCAGAGATTTAAAAATATCACCAAAGCTATCACGCTTGAAGAGCTGCAAAAAGTTGTGTTTACTTTAGAAGGTGACAAGGCTCCAGGCTCGGATGGTTTCTCCATCATTTTTTTCTAGAAATTTTGGGAAATTTGTTTGGATGATCTTCTCGAGTGGTGAATAAATTTCTAGTAACTATAAATCTTTTGAAAGAGCTAAATAACACCCACATTGTGTTGGCCCCAAAAAAATGGATGCTAAAGACTTCAAAGACTTTAGACCCATCAGCCTAGTGAATGTTATCTATAAACTTTTTACCAAAATTATTGGTACTGTGCTTCAACTCATTATAAATGATTTAATCTCAAGGCAGTAGAGTGGATTCATTAAAGGTGGGATTATCCAAGATGGAGTGATTATGGTTCATGAAACCATACATTCTATGGAGAATAATAAAAAAGAAAATATGGTGCTTAAGCTCGATATGAATAAAGCCTTTGACAAGGTTTCTTGGGTTTTTCTTGACAAAGTCTTAACTAAATTTGGTTTTCTAGACAAATTCAGAAAAATTATTAAGGCTTGTATCTCTACGGTTAGATTCTCAGTGGTGGTTAATGGTGAGCCAGTGGGTTTTTTCACTAGTAGTAGAGGACTAAGGCAAGGGGACCCCATCTCCCCCTGCTCTTCATTCTTATGGCTGACAGTCTTAGTAGAACAATTGGTAAAGTAGTCAATGACGGTCTTTTGAAAGGCTCAAAGCCCACTTCCATCAGCCAAGCTATCTCCCATCAGCAATTTGTGGATGATACAATCCTCCTTCTATTGGCTTCCATCATTGAAGCTAAGGCTACCAAGGCTATTTTGCAGCTCTACAAATCTGCTTCTGGGCAAGAGATCAATTATGATAAAAGCTCCATTTTCTTCTTCAACACTCCTAAAGAAAGACAACTTAAAATTGCTAAAATTTTGGGCTGTAAAATAAGTGCGCTTCCAGCCACTTACTTGGGTCTTCCTCTCGGCACTAAAAAAGTCTCTAACAAGGTGTGGGATGATTTATTGGAGAGATTTCAAAAAAATGGCTGGATGGAAAGGAGCCATTTTATCTAGTGTTGGTAAGTGCCTACTCATAAAAAGTACTCTTCAAAATCTACCCATTTATATCATGTCACTTTACAAGATCCCCTCTTCCTTCAGAGAAAAGTTTGAGAGGATTAAAAAAAAATTCTTATGGCAGGGCATGGAGGAGAAGTTTAAATTTCACTTAGTTGCTTGGGATAAGGTTTGTACTCTGAAGTCTATGGGAGGACTGGGTATAAAAGACATCGAGAAAATGAATGAGGCTCTCATTGTGAAAATGGGCTGGAGAATGCTTTCAAAGAAACAACCCTGGATAGATTTAATTAAGGCTAAATACCTAAATCAACAAATTGTCTTTTCTTTCCTGCAAGATGAGAACCTTCCCTATGGTTCCATTTTTTGGAACAATCTAGTGAAGAGCAGAAATTTCATTAAACAGGGCAGTAAATGGAAAGTGGGTGATGGTTGTGATATAAATTTCTGGGATGATAACTGGTTTAATGGTAGTCTTATGGATAGATTTGGGATGGTCAAAGATAGTCTTGTAAACAAGTATGGCACTAAAATCAAGGATTATATTGAGGGAAATGGCAACAGAAAGAAATGGAAAAAACTTTCTGTGGAGAGAGATGATCTGATCCAAAATATTTCCTCCCTTCAAGATCAGTTAGATCTTATTCCCTTAAGTCAGCTGGATATTAAGGATGAATTGGTCTGGAATAATTCTATTGATGGGGACTACTCTGTCAAAATTGGTTATAATACTTTCTTCAACAATAGTCAAACTGAGTTCAAATGGAGTAGGATTTGGATGGCTGAGTTAACTCCCAAAATAAATTTCTTCCTTTGGCTGGCTCTCAGAGGTAGGATTCTTACCACTAACAACCTGATGAGAAAAGGTTTCATAATTCCTAATAGATGTCATCTATGTAAAAAAGACTCTGAGGATATCAGTCATTTGTTTATCCATTGTGATTATGCTACCAGAATATGGAGTTTTTCCCTCTCTAAATTTGAAGCTTTCTGGGTGGTGCCGAAGGATTTCAATCAGCTATGGACTCAATGGAGCCCACCCTATAAGCATTGTGTTGTCAGAAGGATCTAGAAGCTGGTTATTCCTCATATTATTTGGAGGATATGGAAAGATAGAAATGATATTATCTTTAGAAATAAAAATCAAAATTATAAGCTCAGTATTGGTAAAATTTCTAATGATATCAAAGAGAATATTGCTAGATTTAAACCCCCCAAGAACAAGAGTTATCCAGAAAATGAAGAACATGTCTTATCCCACTAGCAGATTGGGAGCTGACAATAGCAATAGTAATTCCGGTAATAGTATTGATAGATCTTTGATACAATGGCATCCTCCTGATTTTAATTGGTATAAGTTAAACTTTGATGGGGCCTATAAGGGTAACCCTGGCATTACGGTAGGGGGAGGAGTGATCCGGGATCATAAAGGCAATCTAATTGTTGTGTATGCTGGAAAAATGGGAATTCAAACCAACCATTTTTTCGAAGCATTATCTGCTTTATGGGGCCTGAGAATTGCTCAGACTCATAATATCCAAAACCTCATTCTTGAAGGGGACTCACTTAATATCATTAATCATCTTAATCAGTGCTCACCTCCAAGTTGGAACATCAAGGATTTCATCTTGGAATCCATAAGTATTTGCCAAACCTTCAATAACATTCGGATCATGCATACTTACCGGGAGGGTAACAAGGTGGCAGATGCATTGGCTAATTATGGCATTAATGTTAACCACATTGTTTGGGATAATAATAACATTCTTGAACAGCTTCAAAGCAGCATTCAAGCGGATATTTATGTACATGCAAATTCAAGATATGGGATATGAGCATTGGGAGTGGATTTGTATTAATAAAACTCCCACACGTGCTGACTTTAAAACAACACTCATACAAATCTTGACGGACAATCAAGATTGTATGAAGTATAATGGGAAATTCAAGTGGATTTATATGGAAATGAAAGTCATGCATGCGGGCAATATTGAGCTCTCAACAACTTGTATACAAGGCTTTACGGATTCCCAAGACAGAAATAAAGATAATGATGATCTGGAGTGGGCTAGTAAAAGGACTGTAGTTCCCACATGTGGATTTTCACAGGTTCATAACAGCAGTCACTCAGGTATTCGTGGGAAAAGCAACGGCTATTCTAATCATCAATCTCACCACGTGGATAATAATAGTGAAAGGTGGACTGATATTTGCGCTCTTAAGGATTCTAAAATTTTTATTTGCAAGCAGTTAAGCACGGTGATAATGGGAGGAGCCCCTTGCCAGATTGAGCCCAGCGTGGATCCGGAATGGAAGAATAATGAGGAACTTTGGAATCTTCTCAGCCAGGGAGGCATCACCAACTTTATTGAGAAGATTCAGGGCCATGACCAAAGTATTTCAATTCATTTTGTGAAGGATTGGAAGGATCACACTGTGGATTATGGAGGGTAGAAGATTTCGATCAATGAGGAGTTAATTTCTGAAGTGAGTGGCCTTAACATGGAGGGGTACCACTTTTTCAATAAAAGGGTTGACAGAGAAGCTGAGGAGAGGAGATTTGTTGAGGGAAATGAGAAGTGGTCTTTGTCACATGGGCCTGTAGGTTAGTTCAATCCCTTCGTCTTTTGATGAGGTTACCCGCATGATGGTGCATTTCATTTCTTTGGAGGGGAGGTTCGTCACTGTGCCCTCTAAGCATCTTGTGTTCCTCAACCACTTCCGTAGGAGTCACACAGTATGTTTCCCCCACTATCTACTTAACTCTCTTGAGTGCTCCATTTTGGAGTTTCAAAAGCATGCTCGTGTGGTTCCATTGCACCAGGGTCTCATTTTCTTGCTGCATAAACTATGTCTTCTTAGGTCTCCCGGTATCCCTTCCTCCCCTGGCTCTGTTCCTCCTCTGCCCAGCACCACAGCCACTAGCCCCATCTCTCCACCTTCTGTCCCCACCACCACTGTTGTCACCCCTCTGACCAGCCTTCTCGGCTCCTTCTTCCATTCCCCCACCTCTACTCCCACCCCCTTCACTTCCACTTCAGCTAGACCTGTTACTAGGTCTTCTAGAAGACTGAACCTTGATACCCCTGTTGGGGATGGTCCCTTAAGAGATTGAAATTTCCCATAACCTCCTACATATTAGTAGTGCTAGTTCTCAGAAATCACATATTGAGAGCTCCTCAAAAAGGCTGGAAGCCTTAGAAGCTGACATGAAGTTGTTGAAGGAAGAGGTTAAAAACTTGGCAAAGCAAAAAGGTAAGAGGAAGGAGGAGGAGGTGGTTATGGATAATAGTCAGGTTGAAGATATATACAAGAAGCTGAACTCCTTAGACAACCGTTTAGGGAATGCCAAGACTCGCCATGATTATAATATGGCCATTTTTAATGCAATTGAAGAGTTTATTGAACAACATGTCCGTAGCGTCTCCAATCTCAGCGGAGTTCCGGCAACCCTTTGGGGCACTAATAAGGAAAGCAAAAGGACCATTGAATAGCTAGATGCTACTGACTTTTCCCACATGACGACATTAACTATGTTCACCTCTTGGCAAAATATCAAATCCAGCATCGACAAAGCCGCCAAGAAGTAATTGTGGGTGCTTTTGATGCACTTCTTTGTAATTATTGTTGTATTTTTGTTGTCTTTTTTTTGCTTTCCTGCAGGTGTTCGTACTATTTTTTTTTTTGATGGGGTATTTGTTCTTGGAAATTTGCTTTGGGTTTCTTTGTCCCATTTGGATTTTGATCCTTTTTGTTCTAGTTCTCATTCCTATTCTGGCTTTTAGGCCCTCTTTTGTTCTCAAGGGTATAGTCCCTTTCAAAAAACTATTTGCCAAAAAAAAAAAAAACATAAGACTTAATGAGAAATACCCACTCAAGGTTTTTTGATAAAAATTGCATAACCCCATCATAATGTCATTATTATTGTAACATAGAATAGTTTACAAAATAACCGAATGAATATACATTCAAATACCCTCCTCATGTATATGATTTACTATAGATATTTCAAACTATGTTATAATTGAAAATAACTATCATCATAGCGAGCAGCATAATGCTATAATAAACTAATTACAATGCTATAAATGACCAATTTCGAAACATGATCAAGTATATATTTAATAATGCTACAATTAATAGTATAAATTTAAAACCTATATTTTGTTTTAGAAAAATAGATTAAAAAATACAAGTATGGAATTCATATATTATTAAAATAAAAACATTGAATGTATTTATGTGCATACTTGGACATTGATTTATCTTGATTTTAGACCAACTCTTATCATTTTTGTAGTTTCACCCTCACAAACCATAAATTAATTTTAAGGATTTAATGTTTATCCTATTTTTCTTCATATTCTTCGTTTGTGCTATGTTGACAAAATTTCTTCCCATATAACCGTACCCTTACAACTAACTTTGTTAATATGAATTTGATGCCAAATTACCATTTTCAAGGTAACTTTCTCCCTACAAATTTCCAACGAGTTATTTTGCCCTCCACATTAAAAAAATAGAATTGAGTTTCCATCCACATGATAATATATTAGTGATTTTGTCCTTCCACATTAAAATAAGTTCTTTTAACACATTTTTAGTATTATTTTTATTTAGGATATTTATTTTATCTTTATTATGTTATAATAGTTATTTAAAGTATGTTTATTTGATAAATTTTATGTAGAATAAATATCACATCAAGTTATGGTTATTATTGAGACATTTACGTTTGAGATGGAGAAAATTGTGATCAACTATGTAGTTGGGCCTCACACTTGCATCTCCCAACCCATTGGGTTGAATGTGTTTTCCTCTACCCAATATCCTTTAGATATATTAAATTAATATTGTTATAAAAATAATTTATCATATCATCCTACAACATAATGATTTACATATCTAATTTCATTTATTTATATTATTAAATAATAAGAGACACATATAGATACCAAAAAAATAGTTGTTGGGTATCTAATTTGGTATTTAATCTTAGGGTAAACATAGATACAAAGTAAACTTTGTTTTCTAGTGTCTAATTTGGTGTTTAATGTGAGGGTGATAAAAATGGTGTTATATAACAACAAAACATATATGGATACCAAAAAATTGGTTATCTAGTATCTAATTTAGAGTTTAATCTTTAGGGTGAAATATAGATGCCATATTTTTGGTTTTACGGTATCTAATTCGGTGTTCAATATCAAGGTGATAAACAAATAGTATTATATAACAAGAAACATATATGGATACCTAAAAAAATTGGTATTCTAGTATATGATTAGAATTATTCTTGTAGTGCCTACTATTTATATTTTTAACATAATTATACTTCATCGCCTTGTAAGGGTATATTTCCATTCCTTCGTAAAATTGGATTATACTTAGCTACTCTACATAGAAATCACATTTCAAAGTAAAACTTGTTTCTTTAATGTACTACACATACACGGTGGTAGTACATTACCATATAACCCTACCCTTACAACTAACTTTGTTAATACGAATTTGATGCCAAATTAGCATTTTCAAGGTAACTTTCTCCCTACTAATTTCCAATGATTTATTTTCCCCTCCACATTAAAAAAATAGAATTGAGTTTCCATCCACATGATAATATATTAGTGATTTTTTCCTTCCACATTAAAATAAATTCTTTTAACACATTTTTTAGTATTAGTTTTATTTAGACTATTTATTTTATCTTTATTATGTTATAATAGTTATTTAAAGTATGTTTATTTGATAAATTTTATGTAGAGTAAATATCACATCAAGTTATGGTTATTATTGAGACATTTACGTTTGAGATGGAGAAAATCGTGATCAACTATGTATTTGGGTCTCACACTTGCATCTCGACCCATTGGGTTGAATGTGTTTTTCCTCTACCCTATATCCTTTAGATATATTAATTTAATATTGTTATAAAAATAATTTATCATATCATCCTACAACATAATGATTTACATATATGATTGCATTTATTTATATTATTATATAATAAGAGACATATATAGATTCCAAAAAAATAGATGTTAGGTATCTAATTTGGTATCTAATCTTAGGATGATAAAAAAGGTGTTAAATAACAAGAAACATATATACCAAGTAAACTTTGTTTTCTCGGTGTCTAATTTGGTGTTTAATTTGAGGGTGATAAAAAATGGTGTTATATAACAACAAAACATATATGGATACCAAAAACATTGGTTGTCTAGTATCTAATTTAGGGTTTAATCTTAGGGTGAAATATGGATGCCATATTTTTTGGTTTTCGGGTATTTAATTTGGTGTTCAATAACGAGGCGATAAACAAATAGTATTATATAACAAGAAACATATATGGATACCTAAAAATTGGTATTCTAGTATCTAATTAGCATTATTCTTGTAGTGCCTACTCTTTATATTTTTAACATAATTATACTTCATCCGCCTTGTAAGGGTATATTTCCATTCCTTTGTAAAATTGGATTATACTTAGCTACTCTACATAGAAATCACATTTCAAAGTAAAAATTGTTTCTTTAATGTACTACACATATATGGTGTTTTCATTAGCTAGGTAATATCCTAACATGTGCATTCATATTAAGGTATTTTAAATTTGATAAAATCAAATTCAATATACTGGTAGACATTAGGGGTGAAAGGGTTTAAGTTACTAATATTTAAAATTACGTATTCAAGGTAGGCTATTGAGGTGGGCCTAAGGACATGTGGGGTTCATTTTAATATTAAACTAAAATATTTGACCCCTATTTTTTAACAGTAAATACCTTAATATTGCATAAGGAGTGTTTTCATGAAGTTAAATTATAATCTCTTTTTTAATAAGAAAATATCAATTAAGAGATTCTTAACCAAAAAATAATAATAATATAGAAAACTAGGATTGAGTATGCTTTTCAACGCAAATGAGATTATTTCACCATTTTAATTATTTGCATAAATATTGATAAATGATTAAATTTTAACATTAACGTAATTGATAATATATCTTGAATGGATTTGAAATATCTTTCTAGAGAAAATAAATATTTGAAATATTCTATTTGATATATTTAGGTAGAAATAAAAAGGGGTAAATAAAAGTGTAATGGAAAAATGAGTATGTAAGGTACATGGAAAAATAGGTGATATTTTAATTCTAATAATATAATGAGAGGGGTTATTATTAATTGAATAATTAGAGGCAAAAACTAACATGAAGGGTATTCTTTAATACACTTGAACAAATGTGTTATACCATACTTTTACTAAGTGAACCCCCATGTACCCATATAAGAATTCAATTTTCGAAGGAATATGATTATAAGCAATAAGAGCACCATTGAAAATTCGCTCGAGTTATTTACACATTATTGAAGGCATGTAGCTACTAGCTTGAAGTATTTTGAAGCTTAAGAAGCCGATAACCTTGAGTAAATAGAGTTGATCCTAGAGGGAACGCATTTTCTTAGAAAAACAAGATTAAGACAATTTTCCACAACAATTCCCATTATTTAAGTACATGTTTTGATAATAAACTTTTATTTACATTTTTAATATAAAGGAATAAATTTCGTGTTGTAATAAAAATGTCACTTTTTTGTTTCTTTAATTTAATATACAAATTTTTTTCCTTTTCTAACAAAATTTTATATATATTTCACATAAATTTTGACACTTTTATATTTATAAATTGGGAAGTATTTTCTACTTGCTTTGGATTTTGCACCAAATTTAAACTAATAATATGTTTTAAAAAACTTTCTCCAAATTTGAATAAAAGTGATGAATAAAACTTTGAAGAATAAAAATAATTCAAAAACTAGGCTACCAATCATACTAGAAATAATAGAGCTAATATACATTTGTCATTATATTGAGAATGTAAATTTTTAAAAAGCTGTTGTGACCAATTAAAATTGAACAATACTAACCAAAAAAAAATCTAATGTAAGACAATAAATTGGATTAATATATAATAAAGAAATATTTGGAGAAATAAAATGGTCTTAGATTCTAATTTTAAAAAATATTTGAGATATATATCTTAACTCAAACCTGAAATATCATAATTTAACTTTGTGATTAAAATATTTAAGATAATAACTTCATTTAATATAAATTTGTAGCCTAAATTAACACTAAAATTAAAATAATTGTGTGATATTAACATACTTGTACAATAATATTTTTATACTATTAGAGAATTGGCTTTAAATACAATAAATTGGGCAGAACCTTTATTTATTTTTTGATTATAGGTAAATAGGGTTAAGGTGTCCCTTCCTTGTACATCATCATCTAACTTACAGAGTAAGTATCATAATAGTCCATAACCCATAGGGTAAAAGATATAGAGGAACAAAAAAAATAACGAGAAAAACACAAACAAACTAACATCTAGATGATAGCATACTAACAACAGCCCAAAACAGAGCAATACAACAACAAAGAAAAAGAGCTAATGATCAAGGCACCCAAAAGCATTTCGGTCATCATTCTTCTCTATATATTCCAGAGGATATTTCATTCTTTATCCAAGTTGTTGATGGAAGCACCAATATTATCAAGATCCAACTCATTCAATCCTCTTTTGCTTCTCTTTAAGGCCTCCTCGTTATCAATTTTTTTATATACATCGATCAGTTAAGCCATCAAGTGAAGGTGCTAACTAGTGGACATAATGTGAAGCATGCTTCAATTACTCACCTATTTAGTATATCCTTCATGCATTCCACTTATTTCTCTAGGAACTTGAATATTTCTTATAATGATTGCATGTTACCATTTTTCATGATTAATGCCATATTATCCATCTTCTCATGCATTGTATGTCACTCTTTAAGTATAAATTGAATAATAATTTTGTTGAGGTTAGTGTCAATTACGAGAAGCTCTAAGCTCTCCTATTCCTTGACCTACTCCATTCGAGAACATTTCCCCTTCATATTCCCTCTATCTTCCATAATAGGGTCCTAAACCCCTATTTTCATGCAAATGTGCAACAGAGAAATTGACAATTTCGAGCACGAAAACTATACCCATGTGCCGAAATTTTCATGTTTTATCATTCCCAAGAACCCCAAGTCAAATCCATTAGTCTAGTCACCCCCTATTTGATTTCAAATTGTTCTCATAGTTGATATAGGAAATTCTATTCATTACCCCTAAGTGATTTTAGGGAGTTCTAAAAAGATGTTATCCATAGGTAGTTGTGGGAAGGGCTATCACTATCCTTCCCAAGACTAGATCAACTCCCCTAGAGTAGAACGGAAGGGAAAAATTCAACATGGAGGTCAATTGAAGACCTTAGAACATCATGGAAATGATTTTGGATTTTTTTAGAAGTTTTAAAAGACTTGGAGAGTCTGAGTAAAAATAGGGTTCACAAGCCTAGGCAATACATGACCTAAAAAAGCTGTTGTTGGGATTTATAAGAAGAATCTAGGAGCTTCAGATGAGTTAGAAGTAAAACAAAACATCGAGGAAAGAGGATTTCAAGACCTACATGATGGTGAAATCATAATTTTCAAAACACCTTGGAGCATAGGAATTTCAGGAAGTTTTTATTAAGAATAAGTGGAGTCACAAATCACAAATATGATTTTTCATGGATCAAATGGATGAATAAAGACATTATACCCCCATCATTGGATTAAAAATTCCATTTCCAGTTAGGATCATATAACATTTCACCAATAAATTCCACTAGAGCTCAAGTTATCATTGTTCCAAGTTACCCTCTCAAAGGCAATTCAAGACTTACTCATTTTTGGGAGGACACGTGTCAACACCGGGATCCTGGGATTTAATGTCCCTAAAGTCCCTATGGTCAGGTACAAAACCCTTGGAAAAAAATTTCTCCTAGACCCCATGTGACCTCTATAACCCTCATGTAACCTCCGAGACTTGACAGTTCAACCCCAAGTGCATTTTTAGAGCATGCATTCCCTGTCATCGGATCAAGTGCCTCGTGTCAGCTCCAGGACCACTGTGAAAACTGATGTCCCTCAATTCCCTAAGGTAAGGGACATAAAACATGGAAAAATGTGCCCAACCCTATATGGCGAGTCTTTGGTCACCCACGCGACCGACTTCAAATGCCCCTAGGTGCATTTTTTGAGCATTCATTCCTCGTCATCGAACAAGCGCCAAATGTTAGCTCCGGGACCATCATGGAAATTTATTTCCCTAAGGTGAGGGAAATTAAACATGGAAAAATTTTCCCAAAAAAATTCAAGCTCCATTAACAGCCACCATGATAGCTCCGTTCTGAAGCCACTACCAAGTCAAATTTTCAAAATTTATTTCCAATCATTTTAGTGAAACACTATATAAAATTCATAGGGTGTGATTGTATCATAAAAAGATGAGTCCAAAAATTATGTTCCATGCAAATCAAGCACTTTGAAACATGGTTTCTAAAAATAATAATTTTTCCTATATAAAATTACTATGTTTGGAAATTCATCATCAAAAGCAACTGAGACAAAGGCAATGGGCATTGAAGATCAGAAGGAAGTCAGAATGAGTGTTCAGAGTAGAAAAATTGAAAATGACCACTTACTAAAAATAGTAAGTCCCTTATATGGGTGCTTACTAAAAATAGTAAGTCACCCCAAAGAAGTGTTGAGGCAAGGGTAGGGGTGCGAGTATTGAATGAGGGATTTCATCACATCACGATGGTCGAGAAGAGGAAAAAATCACCTCTCACTAAAAATAGTATATCATACGTAGGCTGGGAGTTGCGGTCATCAATGGAATTTCACTCAACTTGGCAAGCATTCACGAGCTGATTTGAAGGAGATTCACAGTGTGTAAGGGATTCGAAGATTCATAGTTTCACTACATTTGGAGCTTTCCATCAATGAGGATCAACGGAATTCATCAGAAATGACATCTCCTCTTCTTCTTCTCTCTCTCTCTCTCTCTCCTCTTCCCCCAACTTTCTCTCACTTTCCAATATTCTAATTTCACGTTGGGATTGCACTTTTTCATATGTCCTAATGTTCCTAATGTAATAAGTCACCTTTATGTTATAAAAAGGGACTTAAAAGTTTCCTAGGAAGTTGAAAAGTTTTAAGTTGTGTGAGGACATATGAAAAGGCATTGGGGGTAGATGAAGAGTCATATTCTACTCTATAAATTGTAATGCCATTCCCATTTCAAAGGGTTGGTGATTGATCTTGTAAACTCAAGAGTGCATTGTACCTAGAGAAAGCAAAGGAGATAGCCATTTTCTTCTACTTTCCTCCACTCTCAAAATTTATTCCATTCTCACATTATGTACAACTTTGATTTGAGAAATCAATACAAGAAGAAGGAGTTTCTAGCTTTCTTTGACTAGGGGTTTTTGATACTTTGTGTTCATCAAATTCTTATTTGGTCTTGTTTTATTTACAGTAAGTTGTTTCTTCTCATAAAATGCATGTGTTAAATTTTCTAACTAGTGTGTGCAGGAATCTGATTTTCCTACCTACAACATTAGTTCTCCTACCTCTTTTCTCACTCCCTTTCCCACTTTTAGACAAAGTTTTCTCTAGTAAGATATTTGCTAGCTTTTCCACAGGGTTAGTGGAGTGCCCTGTTGGATCCTCGGTTGAAAGGCCACCACAGAAATCCACCATTTTCTCATGCATGCATATACGGAAGTTGCACCGGTTAAGTAGAGGGACTTAGATTCCTAGAGCATTGGCAAGAAATCCACAAGTTTTCCACCCAAAAAAATTTTCTCGCCAACAATTTTTGGCACCCACCTGTGGGGTAGATTTAGCAACATCTGCACCCAAAAATATATGAGGTCTGAAGGTCCTAAAAATTCAAAAAAATCAAAAATGAAAAAAAAAAAAAAAAAAGAGTTCATGAAATTCCATTTGCCAAAAAAGATACATTGTTGAATCCTGCATGTGACTTTTCACATTCCACGGTGTTCTTTGGTGTTCCCACTTCAAAAATTTCCAAAAGTTGGATGAAGGAAGATACACCAAGTTGAGCAGGTCGAGAGGCATTGTTGATTCCAATTTCGAGGCTTTACAAAATCAGCAAGAACAAATTAGAGATAATCCATACTTCTTCTCTCAAGCCTCCTCTCCATCGGCTCTTGACCAAGTTCACACTGCTAAAATCCTATCAAAACTCTTATTGATACTTCCCCTTCAAATCCTCCCATTTTTCAACCACCATTGAACATTGAGTTCATGGAAGAAGAAGAATTTGTAGAAGCAAGAGAAGTAGAAGTAGAAATGAAAATGGAAGATGAAGAAGAAATACCTCAACCCATTGTTCCATGGGGAAGGAATATAGGCCCACTTTCTCTTGAACCCCCTCTTCATGATCTACCAACAAGTTCCCGTAAGAACTTTCCAAAGTTCAAAGGTGACAACACAACATCTTGAAGAACACATTGCTTCTTTCATGACATCATGTGGAATTCTTGGTGTCCAACATGAAGACATTGTTGTGAGATTGTTCATGGAGTCCCTCAAGAAAAAAAATAGAATGGTTTCTACCTCCTGCCTACCCGATCCATCACTGGTTGGGATGACATCAAGACTGCCTTTGAGGAAATATTTAAATCAACTGAAGACTATCAAGACCTCTTGGTGTAGTTGGCTCAAATGAGGAAAGGAGAAAATGAAACCATGAGAGACTTTGTGGCTCATTTTGAATGGTTGCTTCATAGGATACCTGAAGAGGATTCACCATCTCAAAACAATGTCAAGAGATTCTTCATCAATGCTCAATCATCAGAAGTAGGATTTTTTTTATGAAGATCCCAACCAAGGAACATTGTAGAAGCACAAAGGATGGCCATTGAACTTGATGATGATCTCATCCTCTCTGGAAAGATCAAGAATCCATCAAAGGGAAAGGCCCAACATCCTAGAGATGAGAGAACCAATCCATCATCACAAAAAATTTGGTGAATGAGATGGCATCTTTGAAGAGGGAATTATTTGAATGAGTATCTTCTCAAAGAAGCAAAAAAAATCAGATTGCAGGAGCACCCCAAAGGCTCCTTGGAGGCCCCACCCATGAACATAAATTGTAGATTTCAAGAAAGTGAAGAAGAGCTTGAACAAGAAAGTGAAGGTGGTAATTTCCTAGAAAATGATGAGTTTGAGAACGATACACAAATCAGATTTTGTGAGTATTCTAGATGTGATGAAGAAGATGAAGAAGATGCACCTAGTTTCTCATGTGTGGTATTCACTCATTCTTAGTCCGAGAAAAGAAAATCTCCTTCCATTATTGCAAAAAAAAATAAGGTTGATGATCCTCCTGTGGTGACTCCATAAAAAAAAAATAATAGTCGAGGATCCCCACTTCCATCTTCCATGAAGTATGCATTGTTGGAGCTGATCCCATAAGCAAGTAAGAAATCTCCCCTGCAATCCCAAGTAAGTCTTCTGATGTCTCTTCCAAGTCTAAATCTAAATCTACTCTTGCTCCTACAAAATCTAATACCTTGAAAGCTCCTAGTGTGTGCCGTTCAAAATACCGTCCATTCCTCAAACATCAAATCTTGCTCCCAAGCCTATCCAAGACTCCAAAATCAGTCCCTTCACCCCCTTATCCACATCTACTCCTTTTGACTTCATAGAATATGCAAACAAAGCCAAAGTGCAGATTACCAAAACTGAATATTTGTGGACTCATCCTGAACAATTTGAGAGGTTTGTTCAATACATAGGAGTGGTAGTTTAACACCCAATGATGTAGCTCCTCAGTTCTAAAGGAATACTACCAAACCCACCTACACCTCCCTCATAGAACATGCTTTCTCTGAGTGCATCAAAGACTGATAAATTTGAACCTTTCTATGTCTCCCTTCTTGTTGGAGAATATGTATTGAACAATTACATAATAGATTCTGGTGCTCATAACGTGATGCCTTTGAAGGTGCTAAAGGCTCTCAAACTTACCATGACTCCACCTAGTGGCTCTTGTTACTCTTTGGAGTCAAAAGAGGTCCCACTTGTAGGGAAGGTCAAAGATGCATAGGTGGCTCTTGCCAAATTTCTAGACAAGAAAGTTTCACGATGATTTTGGTAGTAGATGTCCCAACCTCATTCGGAATGTTGCTTTGAGTAGAAATTTCTATTGAGACTTGGGAGGAAAATTTAGATGAATTGGTCTTCTACAACCATACCAGTGAAGGGAGACATGGAGAAATTTCTTCCCGAAAAGAAGATGAGGTACATGGTATGAAATTTAGAATCCCAGAAGCTAACATTTTGTACCAGGGTAGTAGGAAGATGAATCACTTTGTGGAAACCGAGGAGGAAGAGGATATCCCCATCTTGATAGGTCCAGACATGCCTTCCCAGAGAGATTTGGACTTTGAAGAAGCATTGAGGAGATTCGAGTTACAAGAGGGAAGCCTCAAATTTCCAGATGATGCAAACCATGAGGAAGAGGAAATGGTTCTTGATGATTTTCAAGGAGAAAAATCAGCTTATATGCTTTTCCAAGATGAGGAGTTATTCTCATTCCCATTTGAGGATGAAGATGATCTCGATCAAGCCATCTATGGAGAGACAAAATCAGCTTGTGATGAGCCTTGAAAGGCTTGAAAGAAATATCCATACAAGAACTACTAAGAGCCATGGAAGAAAAAGACCCTGAGATAAGTCTCGAACTCTTGATGCAAGCCATGAATATGCAAGACAAACATGAAGCTGACTTGGAAGCCTTAACCAGTGTGAAGGTTGGCTATGTTGAAACAAAGCAAGATGTGAAATATGATGTCCTCTCTTGAACCAATGGTTGATGGATACAACAATGAAATGGAGATATTTTCTTTCCCATTTGAAGAGAAGAATATTTCCATGATGAAGAAATAAAGCAAGAAGTTTTGAGGCCTTTGAAGATGAAGCTCTTTTTGATGAAGGATCGGTAGAGTGCAGTGATTCCCAAGATGATGAGGTAATCCCTCTAGATAGTTTCCTTGAGAATGCAAAATAAATATTCTTCAAAGGTGCACAAAGAGGAGCTGTATGAAATGACAAAGCATAACTTTGTGCAAGAAATCTTGGATGTAGTAGAAGTTATGGAAGATCCCGAGATGATTCTTGATCTCTTCACTTGTGCCATGGACATACAAGACAAGTATGAGGTCACATCCAATCCTCTCATTCAGTACTCAAATGCCTCACAGTGGAGTAGAGATAAAGGATGAATCAAATGTTTCTCATGGAGAAGATGTCAATGAGCATAGACCGAGAAAGAAAGTAACTCAGAATATCAAGGAATTGGAACAAAAATCAGCTTTGGGGTAGTGATGAGATGCTCGATGGAGAATCAACTATATGGATAAACATGGAAGGAAACTGGCACTATGAAACTGATTTCAAAGAACATGAAGGCAGTGGAATTTCCAAGCAAGGACTTGAGCATCAAGAAGCTCACATGGACTCACTCCTACAAAGTAAAAGGACAATCATGGAAGCACCTAGCTTCCATAAACAATTGAGGAGGGAGGTACTTTCTGGAACCCATCAATGGCTTCATAAGAACATCATCATTCAGTGTTGCCACTCAGGGTAACTTTTGAGAAATGAAAAGTGCTTTAGTGAAAGTGGGTTGTCCCCCCACCCTTATACCATAGGTGATTATTAGGTGTGTTTCCCTTTCTTTTGTGTGTTTCCCTTCTTGTTGTGTGTCGTGTGTTTCCTTTCCATCCTTTTTTGTGTGTGTGTATCCTTCTTCACTCTCTTTCTCTCTTGTTATAGGTTGTACATGACTCCGTAAGGCCCAATGGATAAGGCACTAGTCAATGAATTATATGGTCTAAAATTGAGATTCTGGATTCCCATGTCATGTCTTCTACTACTCATTCCATGTCATGTCCCCAAGCTAGAGCCAATTGTTTCGTGTAAATGTGCAACATAGGAAATTGACAATTTTTTCAAGCATGACAACTATACCCTGTGCCAAAATTTTCATGTTTTATCATTCCCAAGCACCCCAAGTCAAATTTGTCAGTCTATTCACCCCTATTTGATGTCAAATTGGTCCCCTAGGTGATTTAGGAAAGTCTATTCATTCCCCCTAGGTGATTTTAGGAGTTTATAAAAAGATGTTATCTAGCAATTATTGGGAAGGGCTATCATTGGCCTTCCCAGGATTGGATCAACCCCTGGAGTGGAATGGAAGGGAAAAATTCAACATGGAGGTGAATTGAAGACCTTAAAACATCATGGAAATTATTTTGGAAGGTTTGGGAAGTTTTGAAAGACTTGGAGTAGTCTGAGTAAAAAAATAGGGTTCACAAGCCTAGGCAGTACACAAGCCTAAAACAGTTGTTGGGCTTCAGAAGAAGATTTAGGAGCTCAGATGGAGTTAGAAGTAAAAAAAAAAACATCTCTAGAAATAGGATTCCAAGACCTACATGATGGTGAAATCATATTTTTCACAACACCTTGCGCATATAGGATTTTAGGTAGTTTTTATCAGGCACAAGTGGAGTCTCAAATCAAAAATCCAATTTTTAGGGATCAGATGGATGAATCAAGACATGATACCCCCACCATTGGATTCAAAATTCCATTTCCAGTTAGGATCATATAAAATTTCACCAATAAATTCCACCGGGAGCTCAAGTTATCATCATTCCAAGTTACCCTCTCAAAGGCAGTTCAGAGACTTAGTCATTTTTTGGGAGGACACGTGTCAACACCAAGAGCCTGGTGGGATTTCATGTCCCCAACATCCCTGAGGTCAGGTACACCACCCTTGAAAAATTCTCCCATCCCCCATGTGACCTCTGGGACCCTCATGTGACCTCCAGACTTGACAGTTCAGCCCCCAAGTGCATTTTTGGAGCATCCATTCCCTATCGTTAGATCAAGTGCCACGTGTCAGCTCCAGGACCACCGTGGAAACTGATGTCCCTTATGTCCCTGAGGTGAGGGACATAAGACATGGAAAAATTCACCCAACCCCTATGGGGAGTCTTTTGGTCACCCACGTGACTGACTTTCAGCCCCCAAGTGCATTTTTGGAGCATTCATTCCCTGTTGTCGGATCAAGCGCCACGTGTCAGCTCCAAGACCACCGTGGAAACTGATGTCCCTTATGTCCCTGAGGTGAGGGACATCAGACATGGAAAAAAAAATTTCCCATCCCCTATGGGGAGTCTTTTGGACACCCATGTGACTGACTTTCAGCCCCCAGGTGCATTTTTCAAGCAAATCCCCTACCATCGGATCGAGGACACATGGCATCACCTTGACCACCATGGAAATTGATGTCCCTCACATGTCCCTTGAGGTTAGGGACATCAAGGACACAAAAAATTCACCCTAGCCCCTCCATGTGCATTTCTTTGAAAATTTAAATCTAGCACTTAGTCGTTTCTTCCCCCTCATTTCTCCTTCACAGACTTCATACCTTGTCATGGCTTCGTGCATGATTTTCCAGACACCCGGTCCACCATTGTTGCTCAAACCAGCTCCTGCCATGGCCACATAAACACCCAATCCATGAAAATACATATATTTTAGGGGAAGGAATGATCAAAAGTGTTGAAAAGATGAAGAACGAGAAGAAAATGATGGTTTTTTTGCCAAATAACCGTGAAGCCACCCGATCGAGAAAACTCATATCTCACAAAAGTACAAATCGGATGAGATGCCATCATATTTTACAAATTTCACATTTTTCAAGACAATCAAGATGAAACAAACAAGAGGTCAAATGGTTCCCAGAATCATTTTCTCCAACAAAATCCTCACTTCGTGTGCACCACTCACATTCGTGGATTTCCCATCATTCGGAAATGGAAACAAACTAAAAACTTACACATGGGCTCCAAATAAAAAACCTATCACAATGGAGTTTTTTTCATCTCAAATGGAGACAAAAACCAGACCTAGAAAATTTCAAGCTCCATTAATGGCTGCCATGGTAGCTCATGCCCAAAGCCACTGTTACCGGTCAAAATTTCAAAATTTATTTCCAATCATTCTAGTAGGAAAACTATGTGAAATTTAGAGGGTGTGATCATAACAAAAACAAGATGAGTCAAAAAATTATGTTCCATCACAAATCAAGCACTAGAAACACACTTTCTAAAAATAGTAAGTTTTCCTATATAAACTTGCTATGTTTGGAAAGTCATCATCAAAAAATGAGACAAAGGAAATGGGAATTGAAGATCATGAGGAAGTTAGAATGAGTGTTCAGAGTAGAAAATAGTGAAAATGACCACTTACTAAAAATAGTAAGTCCCTTATATGGGTGCTTACTAAAAATAGTAAGTCACCCCAAAGAAGGCTGAGGCAAGGGTAGGGTGTGCAAGGATCAAATGAGGGAGTTCATCACATCACGATGGTCGAGAAGAGGAAAAATCACCTCTCACTAAAAATAGTATATCATACATAGTTGGGAGTTACGGTCATCAGCATGAAACAGTTCACTCAACTTGGCAAGCATTCATGAGCTGATTTGAAGGAGATTCATAGTGTGCAAGGGATTCAAAGATTTAGAGTTTCACTGCATTTGGAGCTTTCCATCAATGAGGATCAATGGACTTCATCGGAAATGACATCTCCTCTTCTTCTTCTCTCTCTCTTTCTCTCTCCTCTTCCCCCAACTTTCTCTCACTTTCCAATATTCTAATTTTCACGTTTGGATTGCACTTTTTCATATGTCCTAATGTTCCTAATGTAATAAGTCACCTTTATGTTATAAAAAGGGACTTAAAAGTTTCCTAGGAAGTTGAAAAGTTTTAAGTTGTGTGAGGACATATGAAAAGGCATTGGGGGTAGATGAAGAGTCATATTCTACTCTATAAATTGTAATGCCATTCCCATTTCAAAGGGTTGGTGATTGATCTTGTAAACTCAAGAGTGCATTGTACCTAGAGAAAGCAAAGGAGATAGCCATTTTCTTCTACTTTCCTCCACTCTCAAATTTCTTCCATTCTCACATTATGTACAACTTTGTTTAAGCATCAATACAAGAAGAAGGATTTTGTAGATTTTTTGATGAGGAGATTTTAAAACTATGAGTTTCAATCTTATCTCATTTTGTCATTTTTTATGGTTGTTTCTTCTCATAAATGCATGTGGCAACATTAGTTCTCCTACCTATTTTCTCACTCCATTTCTCACTTTCAAACAAATTTCTCTCTCTATCTGCAAGCTTTGCCACAAGGTTAGTGGAGTCTTCCCTGTTAGATCTTCAAAAGGCCACCATAGAAATCGACTTTTCATGTGCATGCATATATGGAGTGATTAAGTAGAGGGACTTAGATTCCTAGAGCGTTGGTGAGAAAGGCCATGTTTGTCCACTAGACAAATTTTCTCGCTAACAATTTTTAACGCCTACCATGGGACAGATTTAGTAGCATCTGCACCCAAAATATGACTGCAAGGTCCTCAAATTCAAAATAAAAAGTTCATGAAAGTCATTGCCGAAAGATACATTGTTGAATTTAACACGTGAATTATCACATTCCATAGTGTCCTTTGGTGTTCCCACTTCAAGAATTTCTAAAAGCTCACTAAAGGAAGATACACCAGGTTTAGGAGGTCGAGAGGCATTGCTGATTCCAATTTCAAGGATTTATAAAATGAGCAACAACGAATTAGAGATAATCCATACTTCTCTCAAGCCTCCTCTCTATATGGTGCTTGAGCATTTCACTTGGAAATACTATTAAAACTCTTGTTGATACTTCCCTTTCAAATCCTCCCATTTTTCAACCACCATTGATCATCGATTTCACGAAAAAGAATAACTTGTAGAAGCAGGGTTGAAGTAGAAGTAGAAATGACAATGGAAGACAAACAAGAAATACCTCAACCCATTGTTCCATGGGGAAGGAATATGGGCCCGATTTCTCTTGAACCACCTCTCCATGATCTACCAACAAGTTCCTACAAGAACTTTCCAAATTTCAAAGGTGACAATGCATAACATCTTTGTGGAAGAAGACATCGTTGCTTTCACACCATCATGTTGAATTCTTGGTGTCCAACATGAAGACGTTATTGTGAGACTATTCTGGAGTCCCTCCAAGATGTTGGTGCCATTTTTAAGCTTGCACCATGTTGCCCTAATTTTCCAAATCTATATTTTCTCAAAAAAAATTACCTTTTGAATTGATGGTCTAAAATTCTTCCCCTCTAGTTGAAATGCTTTTAAAAGGCTCACAAACTTGTTGTTTTTCCCTAATTTGAAAGAATAATCCAATTTTTCCCTTTTTTGTACCTGGTTTTTCCAATTTTGTGGGCTATGTCATTTTTCCCTTTGCCAGATCATGGAAAAATCAAAATTGATCAAATCATCCTTGTATGCCTTTGAAAATTCAATCCCAAGGTCAAGAAATGCTTGGAAATCATGTTTTGTCTAGTTCCAATTCAAAAAAATTCATCCTTGGTGAAAAAATTAGATTCTGGGCACAATTGGAAATTTTTTTGTGTTTTTGATAGTCAAACGGGTGTCATTTTCCCATCAATTTCTTCCTCAAACATGCATTGGAAACATGGTGGTTTCTAATTGGCTGAGGAAAAGTGGGGAAATATTGTAACTTTTCATTTTTCACATGTTTGACAAATGAGGCATTTTCGAGCCCTGGGGACCCATTTTTTCCAAATTGTTCTGATTGGAAAGGAGATGGTGGGTGGTTGGATTCCCTTGGAATTTTTAGACTTTACTTTTTGAAAATTTTAAAAATAAAAAATTGGCCCGAAACCCTGCAGCCAATCAGGAGTGGACACGTGTCCAACAAGGTTAGAGGGAGGAGCAGGCCGAGGGGGGACTCAGATTTTTTTTGCTCTAATTCTATAAAGCTTCAAAATATGTTTTAACATCACTCCGATCAGAGGAGGACATGTGGCAACATGGCAGGCGTAGAGTGGGTCGGCGAGCCAGCAAGTGGAGTAAAAGGGGATTTTTTCCCTTTTTCACAAAAGAGTTCATAATTAAACAAATTAGTGTGCCCCTCGCGACGAATCACGGGTGAACACGTGTATAATAGAGTCAAATGGAAGTACGGGCCATGGAAGGAAAAGGGAAATTTTTCCCTTTTTGTCAAAAATACCTAGGGTAAAATTTTGGAGCGTGGCCCCCGCGTCGAATCGAGATGGACATGTGGCAGAGGACAAGGTAGGTTGGAAAACCAGCGGAGAGGCGGAGGAATTTTTCCCTTTTGCAAAAAAAAAAACTTCAAATCAAAATTTGGATCATTGCCCGTGACGAATCACAAGGAGACACATGGAAAAGGAAAAGCGGGTAGGCGGCCGGCGGAAGGAAAATTGAATTTTTTCCCTTAGCAAAAAAGGGAATTAAAATGAGAATTGCACCTGCAGATTTTAGCAATAGAGGAAGTGACACATGGTAAGGAGAAATCGGAGGTGCGGGCCTGCGAGGCAAAAATTGAAAATTTTCAAAAAATTCAAAAAACGACAAAATGTGTAGAATTGAAGCATGATCCCAATGGACCTACCATGTGCCACGTGTCAACTCCAAATTTCAAGGGTGGAGGGGCGGAGAAAAAAGTCAAATTTTTCCATTTTTCCAAAAATGTCAAAAAGACAAAGGATGAACCCGAATTGATTTCCAATCATTTTTTCCACGTGTCTAGCCTTATCCAAAAAATTAAAAAGGTAACTCAAGCTTATTTCTAAGTCCGCATCTTCCACGTGGAGGGCCAGGATTAAAAGATGGATAAGATCGATGGTTGTTGTGCATCCATTTGTTTTGACTAACATGGGAGCTCCAAGAAGCTTGGAATCATATTTTTGCATCAAAATTCATCAAATTTATAGTGATTTTGTGTCATCTTGGCCTTCTAGTATCATTGGAATTAGTTTCATGACTCAATTTGTAGGTTTGAGTGTGTTTTGTAATAAAAATTTTCTCGGCTGAGCAAAAATGTGAAATGACAAAATCAAAAGTTGGAAAGGTAATTTAAAAAGGTGAAAATGAAGAGTAAAAGGTTTTTGCATGCCTCAATGATGAAAAATGTGCCTCCAGGATGGATAATGATCAGGTATTTGTAATGATTTAATCTTTTTGGGCACACCTGGCAACCTGCGAATTTTTTTCTATTTGATGTCATTTTCATTTAATCATGAGGATTGTTTTGTAAAAAAATTGATCCCATGGAGAATTCTTTTCTTGGGAAAGAAGGATCGAATGTGGAAAAATATATATAATGCATTTTTGGAGAAATGCCAAAAGGGGTCGGGAAAAAGTTGAAAATCATGAGCAAATTCTGAGAGAAAGCTCATTTTCTAAGAAACCCACCAAAGAACCAGAATAATTTCTTCTGTGTTGGATCTTCATGTATGTGAGTTGGTTACAAGTGTATAGCCATCACAAATCTTTGATATTGTTCATGAAAATATCCCTGGCGATGAATATAACAAGCTTTTGAGTCAATCTGTGTTTTTCTAGGCAATATGATGGTGTTATCATTTTTAAATGCTAGCAAATAGTTTTCATTTTTCTTGTTGCAATATTACATTGAAAGTTTTTAGAAATCACACAGAATCTCCATTTCTTGTTGATAGTTTAGTGGCATTTGCAAATATCATGTTGAGAAAAGCCTTCATCCGATAAAGAGATAAACAAATTTAAAATCACTTTACCTTCCTTTTCTTGCAGAGATTGCTTGTAAGCCTTTGGGGGTACCTTAGGCGTGGTTTGATCAAGGATTTTTGTGTTTAATTGAGTTATTTACTTCAAGATTTTGTAGTGAGTTCTCAAATATTGTGTGAAGAGTGCAACCCAAAGCTTCCATTTATGCCTCTTCGGTTGAAATAATAACCCGATTATCTCAAGCATTTTATATGATAGTTGTTCAATTATTGTAGAGGTTGTCAAAGATCCGATATATGCCAGTTTGTCTTGTCAACACCCCACCAAAAATTCATTCAAACAAAATAATCCTACCCACACCACCCCCGCATTGAATTGTGTGTCAACAAAAGAATACAATCCATTTACAAAAATGCACAAAGCAAATCAGGATCATATAATGTCTCCAGTAACCCTTGCCTTGCATTGAAAATATCTCCATAATCTGGGAGTGACAACTTGTGAAAGTCAAATTTGGAGTGTTTATCATATTTTCCCAAGGCCTTTTCATACTATTTTCATAAATTGAGGGATATGTTCATCTCCTTCACCATTTGGGGGTTACAATGTAGGATCTCTTACCTTGGTTGAAAGGCACAACCTAAAATAGTGAGGGTCGATCAAATCTTTTCAAAGTGTTATCCATCTCTACAACTGAAAGTGCTAGTTAGATCATATCCCTGCAACCAAATGACACATATCATGATCTATCTTACTTCAAGATTTATGCCATATCTCTTATGCTGCTTCGGGGACAAATGGACAACAAATTTGGGTACCAACACTTTTCAGCTACAGCGCCTGCATTGGGAGATTCTTCAAGTATTTCAATATTTCAAATCCCTGGTAATACTTCTGGTGTGATTTATGTGGAATTACAAATCTGAGTATCATCTTCTGATCATATTTATAAGATTGGAATAAAAATTAGAGCTTTGAGTTTGATATTCTCTTAGTTCAATCTGATCCATGTGCATGCATATTTGAGATATTTGAGTGCATATCAAACCTTGGTAAAGTCCTTTACAATTTTTGTAAATACATTGTTAAAGCATCATTTTATAATCAGATTTGTAAGGATTGAGTGAAGATATAAGTTCTACCTATAATTTTACCAGTTTCCAGCAGTTGTTGCACTTCATTTACATTTGTGATTGATAAATTCAGGAAGAAGGAAGGTCTGATTTGTAAAGTTTGGCAATATTTTCAGTGCTGGTAAATATTTGACAGAGTATTTTAGTGCATTTGCACAACTAGGGTGAAATTCCTTAGTGGCGACTCCATGCTGATTTGATATTGATAAATACTAGTGTCTTAAGCTTTTCAGTAATTTAATTTTTTGTTGCTAATCTCTGCAAAACTGGAAGGAAGAATATTTCTCTTCCTTAGAGACTCTGCTAATAATTTTTTCTCAGATTCATGAAACTCAAAGTTGGAAGGAAGAAGAGTTTGGAAAGTGGTTAAATGTCAGACATCAGGTAAAGATATAGCCATTGGTGAGAGAGATCAGCCTTTAGTAGAGGATTATCACTCTTCTTCAAGTGATTTTGATTCAAGCAATCCTCTCATAAACTTGTTTGCCTCAGCTAGTGAAGGTCCTTCTATTGTACCTGGTAAGTTCCTTCTCCAATTTGCACCTCTGTGTTTTAATTCAAGTAAAACTTTCCAAGAAAATCAGCATTTAGAGAATACCAATCTTGTGAATCACATTCTTGAGCCCCAAAGATCTTACACTCCTCATCAGCTTGTTTCACCTCCAAGATCACCTCCACCAAAAAATATGGCTCAACCTAGACCTCCATTTGTTGTTAACACCTTTGGTCCCATAGATTTTAGAGGAATGGATGGTTACCCGAATGTTGTTCCACAAGATGTCAGAAATAGATTGCCAAAATTTCAAGGCAACAATGCAATAACTGGTGATCAGCATCTCAAACTCTTTGTTAATATGATGGAATATTTTGAGATAGAGTTTGAAGATGTGTATATTAAGTTGTTCATTCATACACTAGAAGAAGATGTTAGGGATTGGTACAAGGATCTACCTAATAATTCTATTGATTCATGGACTGAAATGAAAAATGCATTTAGGTTACAATATGGTGACAAGACTGATCCTAGATTTCTTTTTTCGAATTTGAGAATATCAAGAAGAACCCTAATGAATCATTCTATGACTTCAACACAAGGTTTAGAAAAACTTTGAGAAGGTTTACTATTGGTTTGAGGCCTTGGGATGAATCTTGTTTAATCAAATATGCAGATGCATTTGATATAAAGGAAGCCTATTACCTAAAGGAGAAGAACATTAACAATTTAAATGAGACCTTTACCATGGCACTTCAAATTGAAAACAATATCAAGGTTGTTGGGAAACCTCTCAAGAGAGATGGTGTAAAATTGATAAACCCTGAAAAACCTCAAGCTAGCAAAGGTGCTGATTTAGAAGAGGTTGTGAAAAATTTGGCAGGGGCTGTCAAAGAAATCTCATACAAGTTGGCAAGAGCTGAGAAGGGAATTGGGCAGACTTCACAAGGTCATCCTAGGCAAAGCAAGCACAAGATAGATTTAGCAATCACCATAGGAATGAGTAGAGGTTTGATGACAAAGGTAAATGGCATGTTGGGTCTACAAATAGACATCCTCAAGCACATGAAGGAAGAATGTTACCTGATCCCTTAACTGCTAGGGTTGTTATTGTTGAAGAAGTTGTTGATATTGATTGGTGTGATAGGTGTTTTCTGCCCCATCCTCCATGTGAAGCAAACCAACAAGAAGGTGAAGTTAATAATGATGATGGTACTGATGATGATATTTACATGATGGGTTGTTCTTCAAGCTCACAAGGAGGAGCAACATCTGTTGAAGTAATAAGTCTTTGGACTATTAATACCTTTTGGGATTGCATCAAACGGGTACAAGTTTTTCTTCCCCCATACTCTTGAAGTTGATGTAGTGCAAGCTTTTGAAATTCCTAACAATGACTTTGAATACTTAAGAGCTTTGATGGTTAAGACGTATGATGGTGGTATCCCTTCGAAGAAAATAGACAATTGTTGATGAATGTTGTTGTAGCTCAAGAGAAATATTATAACACTAGAAGCAAAGTTGTTAAAGGAAGTGGGCCTCAAGCCAAACCTAAAATACCCTTGCTCATAAGCATTCCAAAAGAAGCTCCTAGGAAAGAAACACTTGCTAAAAGCTCTACTATCCCAAGCAAAAATTACAGTCCTCCTCATGCCCAAGCTGCCAAGAATCCTTGCCATCTAATGAATCTTCTTGTCTCCCTTCCAATGTTGTTTTTCCAAAGAGTGTCCCCTATGACATAGCCCAAGTATTGAGCCAAATTAAAGTGAGTGTTCCAATCATTGAGTTACTTAGAATACCTGAGCACAAGAAGAGAGCATTTGAATACTTGGGATTGAAGGAAGAAAAGAGTACCCCAAATAGAAATGTAAATGTTGTTGAAAATCCTCCTCAGATCATTGCAGACCTTGGAACACCACCAACAATAGAGGATTTTGGAGAGACACTTGAGGTATATTTGGGGACATATTTGGTTGATTCCCAATTGAATGTTGATCCATTTTTCACAACTTTGATTATAAAGGATAGGCTACTTCACAATTGTATGTTTGATTCTGGTGCATCATGTAATGTCATGCCTCTAGAAGTCGTGAATGATTTGGATATAAAAGTGATAGTAGCCTATGGAAAGTGTACTACCATGGACTCAAGAGAAGTGTCGGTAGTTGGTTGTGTAAAAGGTTTGGTTGTGCAGCTTACATCTTATCCCGGGAGGAATTTAAAATTGGATGTTGTGATTGTTGATTACCCTGCCAAATGGGGTATGATTTTGTTAAGAAAGTGGGCTACAAGTGTTGGAGGGAGTTTCCAAATGGATATGTCTTTTGCCACCATTCCCATTTAGGGTAGCCTAGTCAAGCTTTATGGAGAAAAGAAAATGTTGCATCTAATTAAGGATCCAAATAATGCTTCCTATGAGGTGTTGTTTGTTGATGTTGATGCTGATAATTTCATTGGTTTTGCTAATGGAAAAGAACACAAAATGGATTATTCAAAGTGCCTTGAGCAGGTATGTTCTCCTTAGACCTTGTTATTTGATGGAGCTTGCTCCAAATTTGGAAATGGTGCTGGTATAATTCTGATTTCTCCTAGCTTGGAAGAATTTGTTTTTTCCTTCAAGCTTAATTTTGAATGTACTAATAACATTGCTGAGTATGCAGCCTTGTTGTTGGGTCTAAGAATTGCATGGAAGTATGGTGTTAAGGACATCATTGCAAAGAGAGATTCAAAGCTAGTTGTCAAACAAATAAGAAAATTGTATGCTATAAAAAATCAGCGGATGAAGCAGTATAAACATGCAATTTGGGATCTAGTTGAGTTGTTTGATTCCTTCAATATTATGCACCATGACAAAATTTTAAATGATGATGCTAACAAGTTGGCTATGTTGGGGTCAAGATTTGGAGTTTGCACTATTTCACCTTATTTTGAGTACAATGTTGAAGTGTTGACTAGGCTAGCTGTCCCTGACAACATCAAGCATTGGCAAGTGTTTGATGATGATTCTCAAGTGCAAGGGTTCTTGCAAAATCAAGGTGAGTTTGTAGACTAGCATATTCATTGGGAACCAATGGTGTGTATGAGTGAAGGAAGAGAGACTTTGTTTGGAAAAGATATTATCCAATTGAAAACTAACACCATTCCTAGAGGTCTCGTTGCTCTTGAGTCTAATTTTAACAATGTTGATTGCATCATCAATAGAAACATGTTTTCCTTAAGGGATGTGGAAGAGCATGACTTGGGAACAAAGGAAAAACCAAGAAAATTTTGGTTGGGCAGCAGTTTAAGTAGGGAAGAAAAACAATCCTATCTTCAATTGTTGAAACAATATCAAGACTGCCTTGCCTGGTCATATTCAGAGCTAAAAGCATATAGAGAAGACTTGTTTCAACATGAGACCCCTCTTGAGGCCAATACTAAGCCATTCAGATGGAGGAAAAGTCCAATTAATCCACTTCTCTCCATGAAAATGCAAGAGGAGTTAAAGAATTTGAGAGATGGAGGTATTATTCAGCCCGCTAGATATTCATCTTGGGTTGCAAACCTTGTGCCAGTTAGAAAGAAGAATGGAGACATTAGAATTTGTGTGGATTTTATAAATCTAAACAAATCATCCATGAAGGACAACTATCCATTTCTAAATATGGAAAATATGTTGTAACTTGTGATAGGGTTTGATTCTTTGTCTATATTGGATGGTTTCTCTAGATACAATCAAGTGGTTGCCAAAGAATTAGAAAGAACTAAGACAACATTCACTACTCCTTGGGGAACATATGTTTTTGTTAGGATGCCCTTTAGTTTGATGAATGTTAGTGCCACTTTTCAAAGAACAATGGATGTTGCTTTTTTTGGTTACATCAATGAGTTCATTGCAGTTTACCAAGATGATGTGACTATGTTTTCAAGGCAGAGAGGTGATCATTTACAGCACTTGGAGAAGATGTTGATCATATGTAGGGAGTATGTCATTTCTCTTAATCCAAAGAAGTGTCATTTTGGTGCATAAAAGGCCAAGCTACTTGGTCACATTGTGTCAAAAGATGGTGTTATGATAGACCCTGAGAGAATGGAAGCAATCAAGTAAAGTACCTATCCCAAGAACAAAAGGCATCCAATCTTTCTTTGGTCAAATTAATTTTATTAGAAGGTTTGTTTCCAACTTTGCTAAGTTGATTCTTCCAATCACAAGCATGCTAAAGAAGGACCAAGTTATTAGGTGGGAGGAGGCTACCATTTAAGCTTTTGAAGGAATTAAGGATGCACTCAAACATGCACCTATCTTGGCAGCCCTGAATTACAAGAAGCCTTTCCAAATCTTCTCATTTGCCTCTAAGTATACCATTGCTTTTGTTTTTCTGCAAAAGGATGAGAATGGGGCTGAGAGGCCTATTGCCTTATTTAGTAAGGCTTTATAAGCAGCTGAGTTGAAGTATACAATCATGGAGAAGCAAGCATTTGCCTTTGTGAAAACAACAAAAGTTTTTAGGCCTTATATATTGAGCTCAAAAGTGGTTTCTTATGTTCCCCACACCATGGTGAAATACATCTTATCAAAGATGGAGATCTCAAGAAAAATATGTAGGTGGGAGAACATGCTATAAGAGTATGATATGGACATCCAAACCACAAAGTTAGTACATAGTTTGGGCCTTACTAAGCTCATGGCTGATAGCAATTTATAGAATGTGGAAGTGAATCAGCTAGAGGAAGAAAAGGTAGATGTGCTTGCAAAGTTGGTAAGTTCTGAGTGATACAAAGATGTGATCTTCTACCTCAGACACATGTGCTACCCTAGTCACTTAAATAAAAATTAGAAAAGAGCCCTCAAGCTGGCTTCTCAAAAATATATCATCACAGACCTTGGGCTAGCTTGGAAGAACCCACGAAGGTGTCCTCTTGAAATGCATAATTGAAGATGAGGCTCCCAAGATAGTTGTTGATTTCCATGGGGATTTTTGGAGGACACTTTGCTAGAAGAGTAATAGCACATAAGATTTTGAGAGTTGGTTATTAATGGCCTACTCTCTTCAAAGATGTAACCCAGATGGTTACAAAATGTGATAGTTGCCAACATTTCTCCGGAAGACTAAAAGCTTCGAGTGCTCCCTTCCTTTGCAGCACTGTATCAATTGAAGCTCCTTTCAAGCAATGGGGATGGACTTCATTGATGAGATTTTAGATCCTTCTAGTGCTAGCTATAAGTGGATCCTTATAGCCATTGATTATTTTACAAAGTGGGTAGAGGCAATCCCCACCAAGAAAGCAACACACCAAATAGTTATGGACTTCTTGTTGAATCAAATCATATGCAAATTTGGAGTCCCAGTCAAGATTGTAGTAGATAATGCCATGTTCTTTAGAGCCAAACCTTTAATGGAAATGTGCAATGAATATGGAATCAATCGAGTTATTCTTCAAACTATAACCCCCAAGGAATGGACAAGTTTGAGTCCAAGAATAAGAATTTTGAAGATCATTAGAAGAACCTTGGAGCAAAACAAGAAGAAATGGGGTGAACAATTGAAATTTACAGTTTGGGCTGATAGGATAACTCCTAAAAGACCTACTAGTAAAAGCCCATTTAAATTGGTGTATGGAACTCAAGCTTTGCTTGCCCTTGCACTGTAATTATCTTCATTTCATTTTCCCAACAGTTAGAAGATCAAGAGCTTAGCCCATATGAATCAAGGATCAATCAGATTATTGAGCTTTATGAGGAGAGAAGAGCATCCCATCAAAGGCATGTCAAATTTAGGGGAAAATTGAAGAGATTGTTTGACAAAAAGGTCACTCCTAGAGCCTTCAATGTTGGAGATCTGGTTTTGTTGTGGGATAGTAGGCATGAAGACAAGCACAAACATGGAAAATTTGATGCATTATAGATGGGCCCTTATGCCATTGATATTAGAATTGGTGAACATACCTTCTTCCTCAAGACTTAGATGGGGAATTGCTAGAGTTTCCTGTTAATGGCAGACATTTGAAGCATTTCTTGGATTAATCCCCAAATCTGAGGTATGCACCAATTGTACAGTTGTATAGTCTTTGTTTTTGCTTTGTTTTTGTTGTTGTGTTGGTGTGTGGTTTGCCCTTGTTCTTGGCAGCCTTTTTGTCGGGTTCTCAGCTGGTTTTTGGTGATTTTGGCTTTTGAATCCTTTGCCCAATGGATATTTTGGCACTTGGTCTACATTTTTTCCTTATGGCACTCACTGGGAGTGCCCATCCCCAAGCAAGAGCCAATGTTGGTGCCATTTTTGAACTTGCACCATGTTGCCCTAATTTTCCAAATCTTTATTTGCTCAAAAATGTTTTAACCTTTGAATTGATGGTCCGAATTTCTTCCTCCGGTTGAAATGCTTTAAAAAGGCTCACAAACTTGTTATTTTGCCCTAATTTGAAAGAATAATCCAATTTTTCCCTTTTCTGTGCCCTAGTTTTTCCAATTTTGTGGGCTATGTCGTTTTCCCTTTGTTATATTGTGGAAAAATATAAATTGATCAAATAATCCTTGTATGCCTTTGAAAATTCAATCCCAAGGTCGAGAAATGCTCGAAAATCATGTTTTGTCTGGTTCCAATTCAAAAAAACTCGTCCTTGGTGAAAAAATCAGATTCTGGGCACAACTGGAAAATTTCTTTGTTTTTAACGGTCAAACGGTTGTCATTTGCCTATCAATTTATTCCTCAAACATGCATTGGCAACATGGCGTTTCTAATTACCGAGGTAAAGTGGGGAAATATTGTAACTTTTCATTTTTCACCTTTTTGACAAATGAGGCATTTTGAGCCTGTGGGACCCGTTTTTTTCCAAATTGTTCGATTGGCAAGGGAGTGGCAGGTGGTCGAATTCCCTTGAAATTTTTAGACTTTACTTTGCGAAAAATTTAAAATCAAAAATTGGCCCAAAACCCTGCTGACTAATCGGGAGTGGACAATTGTCAACAAGGTCGAGGAGGAAGGAGTGGGCCAAGAGGGCACTTAGAGTTTTTTGGCTCTAATTCTATAAAGTTTCAAAATATGTTTCATCCCCACTCTAATCAGAGGAGGACACGTGGCAACATAGTAGGCACAGAGTGGATCAGCGAGCCAACAGAGGTAAAAGGGGATTTTTTCCCTTTTTCACAAAAGAGTTCAAAATAAATAAATTTACCGTGTCTCGCGAATGAATCACAGGTGGACATGTGTCTAACAAAGTTAGAGGGAAGTTTGGGCCATGAAAGGAAAAGAGAATTTTTTCCCTTTTGGTCAAAAATACCTAGGGTAAAATTTTGGAGCGTGGCCCCTAGCGAATTAGAGATGGACACGTGGCAGAGGACAAGGCGGGTCGGCGGGCCGGCGGAGGTAGGAGGGAATGTTTTCCCTTTTGCAAAAAAAGGTCTCAGAATTAAAATTTAGAGTGCTGGCACATGAGGAATCACAAGGATACACGTGGCAAAGGCAAAGCAGGTAGGTGGCCTTGCAGAAGGAAAATAAAAATTTTTCCATTAGCAAAAAAGGGAGTTAAAATGAGAATTGGGCCCACGGATTTTAGCGATAGATGAAGTGATATGCGGTGAGGGAGAAATAGAAGGTGCGGGCCCACGGAGCAAAAAAGTGAAAATTTTCCAAAAATTAAAAAAAGGTGAAAATGCGTAGAATTGAAGCGTGATCCCAATGGGACCCACCATGTGCCACGTGTCAACTCCAAATTTTGAGGGCGGAGGGGCGGAGGAAAAGTCAAATTTTTCCATTTTTTCAAAAATGTCAAAAAGACAAAGGACAAACCTGAATTGATTTCCAATCATTTTTGCCACGTGTCCAACCTTATCCAAAAAATTAAAAAGGTAACTCAAGCTTATTTCTAAGTTTGCATCTTCCACATGGAGGGCAAGATTAAAAGATGGATAAGATCAACGGTTGTTGTGCATCCATTTGTTTTGACCGCCATGGGAGCTCTAGGAAGCTTGGAATCACAATTTTTACATCACAATTCATCAAATTTATAGTGATTTTTGTCATCTTGGCCTTCAGGATCATTGGAATCATTTTTATGACTCGATTTACGGGTTTGAGGTGTTTTTGTAATAAAAATTTTCTCACCGAGCAAAAATGTGAAATGACAAAATCAAAAGTTGGAAAGGTAATTTAAAAGGTGAAAATGAAGAGTAAAAGGTTTTGCATGCCTCAATGATGAAAAATGTGCCTCCGGGATGGATAATGATCGGTATTTGTAATGATTTAATCTTTTTGGGCACACCGCAACCTGCGAATTTTTTTCTATTTGATGTCATTTTCATTTAATCATGAGGATTGTTTTGTAAAAAAATTGATCCCATGGAGAATTCTTTTCTTGGGAAAGAAGGATCGAATGTGCAAAAATATATATAATGCATTTTTGGAGAAATGCAAAAAGGGGTCGGGAAAAGTTGAAAATCATGAGCAAATTCGAGAGAAAGCTCATTTTTCGAGAAACCCACCAAAGAACAGAATAATTTCTTCGTGTTGGATCTTCATGTATGTGAGTTGGTTACAAGTGTATAGCCATCACAAATCTTTGATATTGTTCATGAAAATATCCCTGGCGATGAATATAACAAGCTTTTGAGTCAATCTGTGTTTTTCTAGGCAATATGATGGTGTTATCATTTTTAAATGCTAGCAAATAGTTTTCATTTTTCTTGTTGCAATATTGCATTGAAAGTCTTTAGAAATCACACAGAATCTCCATTTCTTGTTGATAGTTTAGTGGCATTTACAAATCTCATGTTCAGAAGAGCCTTCATCTAATAAAGAGATAAAAAAATTTAAAATCACTTTACCTTCCTTGACTGCAAAGCTTGTTTGTAAGCCTTTGGGGGTACCTTAGGTGTGGTTTGATCAAGGATTTTTGTGTTTAATTGAGTTCTTTACTTCAAGATTTTGTGGTGAGTTCTCAAAGATTGTGTGAAGAGTGTAACCTGGGCTTCCATTTATGCCTCTTCTAGTTGAAATAATATCCTGATTATTTGAAGCATTTTATATGATAGTTGTTAAAGTATTATAGAGGTTGTCAAAGATCTTATATATCCCATTTTTTATTGTCAACACCCCACCAAAAAATTCATTCAAACAAACTATTCCTACCCACACCACCCTGCATTTCATTGTGTGTCAACAAAAGAATATAATCCATTTATAAAAATGCACAAAGCAAAGCAGGATCATATAATATCTCTAGTAACCCTTGCCTTGCATTGAAAATATCTCCATAATCTGGGAGTGACAACTTGTGAAAGTTAGATTTGGAGTGTTGATCATATTTTCCCAAGGCCTTTTCATACTATTTTCATAAATTGAGGGATATCTTCATCTCCTTCACTATTTAGGGGTTATAATGTAGGTTCTCTTACCTTGATTAAAAGGCACAACCTAAAATAGTGAGGGTCAGATCAAATCCTTTCAAAGTGTTATCCATCTCTCTACAAATCTGAGTGCTAGTTAGATCACATCCCCAGCAACAAAATGACATACATCATGATCTATCTAACTTCAAGATTCATACCATATCTCTGATGCTGCTCATACTGAAATGGAGAACTAATCTGGGTACCAACACAAGAAAAAGAAGCAGAACGGTTCTACCTCCTACCTGCTTGATCCATCACTAGTTGGGATGACATCAATAATTCCTTCGAGGAAAGATTTAAATACACTGAATACTACTAAAACCTCTTGGTGCAGTTGGCTCAAATAAGGAAAGGAGAAAATGAGACCATGAGAGACTTCATGGCTCATTTCAAATAGTTTCTTCACAGGATACCTGAAGAGGATTCGCCATCTCAAAACAATGTCAAGAGATTCTTCATTGATTCCTAATCACCATAAGTGGGATTTTTGCTGCAAAGATCCAAACCAAGGAGCATTGTAAAAGCACATAGGATGGCCATTGAAGTTGATGATGATCTCATCCTCTCTAGGAAGATCAAGAATCCATCAAAGGGCAAGGCCCAAACTCTTAGAGATGAGAGAACCAATCCATCACTGCAAAATTTGGCTAATGAGATGGGCTCTTTGAAGAGGGAATTATTTGAATGAGTATATTTTCAAAGAAGCAACAAAAATCAAATTGTAGGATCACCCTAAAGGCTCACCTTGGAGGCCCCACTCATGAACATAAATTATAGATTTCAAGAAGGTTAAGAAGAGCTTGAACAAGAAATTGAAGGCGGTGATTTCCTTTAAAATTATGAGTTTGAGAACGATACACAAATCATATTTTTGAGTAGTCTGGATGTAATGAAGAAGATGAAGAAGATGCACCCAATTTCTCATGTGTGGTATTCACTCATTCTCAGTCCGAGAAAGGAAAATATCCTTCCACTGTTGTAAAGAAAAAGAAGATTAAACATCCTCTAGTGGCAACTCCTCAAAACAAAATAATCAATCGAGGATCCCCATTTTCATTTTCCATGAAGTCTGCATTGTTGGATCCTAATCCTGTAGCAAGTAAGAAAGCTCTCGTAATCCCAAGTGGGTCTTCCAATGTCTCTTCCAAGTCTAAATCTAAATCTGCTCCTACAAAATCTAATACCTTGAAAGCTCCTAGTGTGTCATTCAAAATACCATCCATCCCTCAAACATAAAATCTTTCTCCCAAGCCTATCTAAACTCTAAAATCAGTCCCTTCACCCCCCTTGTCCACATCTGCTCCTTTTGACTTCATAGAATATGCAAACAAATCCAAAGTGTAGATTACTAAAACTAAATTTTTGTGGACTCACCCTAAACAATTTGAAAGGTTTGTTCAATACATCAAGAGTAGTAGTTTAACACCCAATGATGCAACTCCTCATTCTAAAGGAATACCATCAAACCTACCTACACCTCCCTCACAAAAAATGCTTTCTTTAAGTACATTAAAGACTGATAAATTTGAACCTTTCTATGTCTCCCTCTTGTTGGAGAATATGTACTAAACAATTACGTAATAGATTTTGGTGTCTCAGACAACGTGATGCCTTTGAAGGCCATGAAGGCTCTCAAACTTACCATGATTCCACCCAGTGGCTCTTGTTACTCCTTGGATTCAAGAGAGGTCCCACTTGTAGGGAAGGTAAAAGATGGAAACGTGGCTCTCACCTAATTTCCAGACAAGAAAGTTTCCGAGATGATTTTGGTAGTAGACATCACAACCTCGTTCAAAATGTTGCTTAGTAGAAATTTTTTCCAAGACTCGAGAGGTAAAATTAAGATAAATTGGTCTTCTACAACCATACCAATGAAGGGAGACATGGAGAAATTTATTCCTGAAAAGAATATGAGGTACATTGTACAAAATTTTATAATCCCAGAAGCTAACATTTTGTACTAGCGTGGTAAGTGAATGAATCACCTTGTGAAAACCAAGGAGGAGGCGGATATCCCCATCTTGATATGTCCACACATGCCTTCCCAGAGATATTTTCACTTTGAAGAATCATTGAGGAGATTCAATTTACAAGAGGGAAATCCCAAATTTTCAGATGATGTAGACCATGAGGAAGAGGAAATGGCGCTTGATGATTTTCAAGGAGAAAAATCAGCTTATATGATTTTCCAAGATGATGAGTTATTCTCATTCCCATTTGGTGATGAAGATGATCTCATTCAGGCCATCTATGGAGAGACAAAATCAGCTTGAGATGAGCCTTTGAAAGGCTTGAAAGAAATATCCATACAAGGACTACTAAGAGCCACAGAAGAAACATAAGACCCTGAGATAAGTCTTGAACTCTTGATCCAAGCCATGAATATGTAAGACAAACATGAAGCTGACTTGGAAGCCTACACCAGTGTGAAGGTTGGCTATGTTTAAACAAAGCAACATGTGAAATATGAAGTCCTTCTCGAACCAATGGTTGATGGACACAACAAAAAAATGGATATACTTTCTTTCCCATTTGCGTAAGAAGATTATTTCCATGATGAAGAAATGGAAACAAGAAGTTTCAAGTTATTTTAAGATGAAGCTCTTTTTGATGAAGGATCGTAGAGTACAAAGTGATTCCCAAGATGATGAGGTAATCTCTCTAGATAGTTTCCTTGAACTATAAAATAAATATTCTTCAAAGGCACACAAAGAGGAGCTGCATGAAATGATGAAGCATAACTCGTGTAAGAGATCTTAGATGCAGTAGAATTTGCAGAAGATCCCGAGCTGATCCTTGATCTCTTCACTCATGCCATGGACATATAAGACAAGTATGAGGTCATGCCCAATCTTCCCGTCAAGACTCAAACACCTCACGGTGGAGCAGATATAAAGGATGAATCAAATTTTTCTCATGGAGAAGATGTCAATGAGCATAGACCAAAGAAAGAAAGTCACTTAGAATATCCAAGGAATTGGAATGAAAATCAGCTTTGGGGAAGCGATGAGATGCTCGATGGAGAATCAGCTATATCGATAAACATGGAAGGCAACTAGCACTATGAAACCGACTTCAAAGAACATGAAGGCAGTGGAATTTCCAAGCAAGGACTTGAGCATAAAGAAGCTCAAATGGACTCACTCCTAAAAAGTAAAAGGACAATCATGGAAGCACCTGGCTTCCATAAACAATTGAGCATGGGAGGTTACTTTCCGAAACCCATCAATGGCTTCACGAACATCATCACTTGGTGTTTCCCACTCCCATTTTGGAGCATCCATTCATTGTTTTCGAATCAAGCACCATGTGTCACTCCGGGACCACCATGGGCGATATCCCTCATGTCCCTAAGGTAAAGGACATCAAGCATTGAAAAATATTCCCAAACCATATGGGGATTCTTTTGCTCACCCACATGATCAACCTTCACCCCGGGTGCAATATATGAGCATCCATTCCTCGCCGTCGAGATCAAGCGTCACGTGTCATCTCCATGACCACCATAGAAACCGATGTCCCTTATGTCCTTGAGGTAAGGGACATCGACATGAAAAATTCATCCATCCCCTATGGGGAGTGAAAGAAATGATAACCAAATAATACCAAGCCAAGAACATAGATGCTAATTAAACACCATGATCAATAAGATGAAAGCAATTCTCCAGAATAACTTTACATAAAACCTTTGCAAATAAATGAGCAACAATATCATATATTATTATGGAACTCAATGAAATACATTGATAATGGGCCTTGCTTAAATAGGCAAGGAATAAAAATCTAAGAACCAGTCAAGGTCGTAGATCAAGCCATGAATCAATGAAATAACTAGTCATCAAAGAACTAGTCAAGACCATAGATTTAGGAGAGAACTAGACATCAAGGATCTAGTTAATACCATAGATCACGGAAAGAACTAGTCAATACCATAGATCAAGGAAAGAACTATACCTAACAACTAGATAATATCTCCTAATATCTAAATAAGATAAAAGAAATATCCACACACATAAGTGGGTGAGGATAAATATAATAAAGGTAAATAAAGTACCTAGGTGAACATGAGCTAAGGTAAATACCTACTCTAACACCCCCTCAAGTGAAGCTAGGGGCTAAAATAGAAGTGCCATGTCCACAGTATGAGTCCCTGACGACTAGGCCTGATGAGGTATTCATGTACAATAACTGGGAAAAAAGGGACACCGCAAGGTACCCAAAACCAGTAACAACAAAGTAAAGAGAGTAAAGACCCACTCCAAGGCATCCCAAGAAGCTCAGCTCAAAAAACATCATACAATGCTAAATAAGTTTGGTGTGCACTATGGTCTGAATCCACTGCTCGATCACAAAACTCAAAAACAACTGACACTGGGCTCCACCAGAATAGCTCCATACAAGGATACTATCAACAGAGTGATGTCGAAAGTGTAAAAAAACACCAAACATAATTTGATCAAGTGCTGCAAATAGGTGTGCCACGATCCAAGAACAATAACCAAAGCAACAAGGCAAGGACAAAATCTAGAGTGTCATGATCCAAGAAAAGCCAAGGTAATAAGGCAAGGACACAAAACCTAAAGAAGCAAGATCAGCACCACACCCTCCCATACTACTGAATGGGTGGAGTGGCACTACAAATTTGTATGAGTTGTCAAAACAACTACTTGAACACTGACAAACTAACACTAGGCTCCACCAGAATAGCTCCCCCACAAGAGAGACTATCAACATGCCAAAAGTGTCGAAAATACATATACAAAATATCTCAACAAACAAGAGAGATACACTACACTGCTAAAGAAAAATGCTCAAAACAAGAAGCATCACAATGTAGAAGGTATAGAAAGTGGAGCAAGAGGCCGAATGGTGGAGGAGCCACGCCTATAGAGTCCTCTCAACAAATGCCTATGTCACCTCCATGAGTGATCAGATATCCACCCCAAATCAACACGGATGGATGAAGAAGATGCCTACATATGACTTGGTGTAAAATACACAATGGGTGCATGCAAAAGAACATCAGAATGTGTGTCAAGTTGATCATGTCTAATAGCTAAAATCTCAGGTTTCTCAAGCCTGAGTGAAGGTGCAGAACTCATGTGTTGCTCATGATCCTCAGAAAGAGTTGAGCAAAAAAAAAAAAAAGGAGCTCTGTCAATGTGTGATCCCAATGAAGTATCTGCTCAAAAACTAATGTCATGACAAGAATTCCACTTAACATGTGGAATAGAGGAAACAATACCATGTGAATGTTTGCCAATGACTCGCTAGTGAGACCCATAGAACAGAGCATGTGAGAATGGAATGCAGTGGTATGCTTCTAAAAAAATCCATGCAACTGAGTAGGATACACAACATGTGGTACTGTAATAGGCACAGTGTGGAAGAGCATGTAGTAACAAGCCTCACAGGTTTAGAAGCATCAAAATTAGGTTCAGGCTCAAAGACTGGCAGATCAATGTCAATGGGTACAAGAGCAATAGCTACAAGTAGACTAGGAGCATGGATATGGTTCTCCACAATATGATGGTGATTTTGTAGGCTAGCAAGTTTGTTCTGCAAGGAGTGTATTATTGTATCTTGATCGTGAATGAGTGATTGTAAAAGAGAGTTTCGCTTCTTGAGTGATCTATTTTCTTCCACAAATTTTACAATATCCAATTACATCCATAATTGATTACAACACTCCTCCATATTTGGCACTTTATAATTATAGTGAAAGTATCAAAATAAATATTTCCAATGGAAAGATCATGAAAAAACAACCACTTTTGCAAAAAATAGCACTCAAAACTGAGTTACCGGTCAAAAGTTACAAGCTTTTTAATATTTTGCTCTGTTATTTATTTTTGTTGCCACTAAAACAAAATAAATTGTTGTTGCCTTCACCACACAAATAAAATTAAAGGGGGCTAAAGTTAAGCACGTATTAGTAGGAATCACAAGCTTTAAGCCCTCATATGACCATACCATATGACCAATGGCTAAGGATTTTAATGGGTGTTTGCACAACTTACTATTCTGGGGTGTGTCACGTGTTTTCGAGAAAGTCACATCCAACTACCTCTTCTAGTAATAGTGACCTTTATTTCCTAAAATAGCAACCTGCGGATTTTCTCAAAATAGCAAAAACGTGCACAACATCCGTGGACCCTTGCCAAAAGAGAAAAGATCCAAGAACCTTCCTATACATAAACATATAAACCTGCAACGGAAAATTGCCTGTGTAAATCTCGAGAAATCCAATGAGACTCCAAAAAATAATCCCACATTTTTTTCTTCATGGCACGGATCCCAAGATAGACCAGTGTGATTCCCTATAACAATGCAAAAACCCATAAAAACGACTACCTCTAGAAATAGTCGAGAGTTTACTGATTGATCTTAGGGTTTTCCCACCTTCTCGGATCCAATGGGAGCCTGTTTTGCATAAAAATGCATTTAGCAACAAAATACGACCAAATCCCAAATATATGAATATACAATGAATTTATTTGCAAAATAAAACTTACAAATGGGTGTCAACAACAATCTCCATCTCTGATGCCATGAAAGGAATGATAACTAGATCGTACCAAACTAAGAACACAGATGCTAATCAAACATCACGATCAATAGGATGAAAGCAATTCACTAGAATAACTTTACATAAAACCTTTGCAAATAAATGAGCAGCAATATCATATATTATTATGGAACTCAATGCAATACATTGAGAATGGACCTTGCTTAAATAGGCAAGGAATAGCAATCTAAGAACCAGTCGAGGTCGTAGATCAAGCCATGACTCAAGGAAATAACTAGTCATCAAAGAACTAGTCAAGACCATAGATTTAGTAGAGAACTAGACATCAAGGATCTAGTTAGTACCATAGATCAAGGAAATAACTAGTCAATATCATAGATCAAGGAAAAACTATACCTAACAACTAGATAATATCTCCTAATATCTAAATAAGATAAAAGAAATATTCACACACATAAGTGGGTGAGGATAAATACACTAAAGGTAAATAAGTGAACATGAGATAAGGTAAATACCTACTCTAACAGGGAGTCCTTTTGACACCCACGTGACCGACTTTCACCCCCTGTGCATTTTTCAAGTAAATCATCCGCCGCGTCGGATTGAGGACACATGACATCACTTTGACCACCATGTAAATTGATGTACCTCACATCCCGAGGTTAGGAAAATCATGGAAACAAAAATTCACCCAACACCTCCATGTGCATTTCTTTTAAAATTTAAATCCGAACTTAGTCATTTCTTCCCCTTACTTCTCTTTCACAGCCTTCATACCTTGTCATGGCTCCGCATGATTGTCCAGACACTGTCCACCATTGTTACTCATAATCAGCTCCACCATGGCCATATAAACACCCAGTCCATCAAAATACATATATTTTAGCATAAGGACTAATCAAAAGTGCTAAAAAGACAAAGAATAGGAAGAAAATGATGTTTTTTCCCAGATAACCGTGAAGCCACCCGATCGAAAAATCCTCATATCTTGCAAACTGCAAATTGGATCAAGATGTCATCTTTTGCATACTTTCACATTTTTCAAGGCAATCAAGATGCAACAAACAAGAAGTCAAATGGTGCCCAAAATCATTTTCTCAAAAAAAATCCTCACTTCATGCACCACTCACATTCGTCGGATTTCCCATCACTTTGGTAATGGAAATGAACTAAAAACTTGCACATGGGCTCCAAATAAAAAAACTTATCACAATGGAGTTTTTTCAATCACAAACAGAGATAAGAACTAGACCTATAAATTTCAAGCTCCATCAATGGCCACCATGGTAGCTCTATGCCCGAAGCCACTACCAGGTCAAAAATTCAAAATTTATTTCCAGTCATTTTAGTCGAAACACTATATGAAATTCATAAGGTGTGATCATAATGGAAAGACAAGTCAAAAAAGTATGTTCCGTTGCAAATCGAGCACTAGAAACATGGTTTCTAAAAATACTAAGTTTTCCTATATAAACTTACTATGTTTGGAAAGTCATCATCAAAAGAAATCGAGACAAAGGCAATGGGCATTCAAGATCACAAGGAAGTCGAATGAGTGTTCGAGTAGAAAACATTAAAAATTACCACTTACTAAAAATAGTAAGTCCCTTATATGGGTTCTTACTAAAAATAGTAAGTCACCCCAAAGAAGCGGTTGAGGCAAGGGTAGGGTGCGTAGTATTGAATGAGGGAGTTCATCACATCACAATGGTCGAGAAGAGGAAAAAATCACCTCTCACTAAAAATAGTATATCATATGTAGGAGCTGGGAGTTGTAGTCATCAGTGCAACAATTCACTCAACTCGGTAAGAATTCACAAGATGATTTGAAGGAGATTCATAGTGTGCAAGGGATTCAAAGATTCAAACTTTCACTGCATTTGGAGCTTTCCATCAACGAGGATTAACAGACTTTATCGGAAACAAAATCTCTTCTTCTTCTTCTCACTCTCTTTATCTCTCCTCTTGCCCCCAACTTTCTCTCACTTTCCAATATTCTAATTTCACGTTGGGATTGTAATTTTTCATATGTCCCAAAGTTCCTAATGTAATAAGTCATCTTTATGTTATAAAAAGGGACTTAAAAGTTTCCTAGGAAGTTGAAAAGTTTTAAGTTGTGCAAGTACATATGAAAAGGCATTGGGGGTAGATGGAGATTCGTATTCTACCTTATAAATTGTAACACCATTCCCATTTCAAAGGGTTGGCAATTGATCTTGTAAACTCAAGAGTGCATTGTACCTAGAGAAAGCAAAGGAGATAGCCATTTTTCTTCTACTTTCCTCCACTCTCAAATTTCTTCCATTCTCACATTATGTACAACTTCTGTTTAAGCATCAATACAAGAAGAAGGATTTTGTAGCCTTTTTGATGAGGATATTTTAGAAACTATGAGTTCGCAATCTTATCTCATCTTGTTGCCATTTGCAAGGTTGTTTCTTCTCATAAATGCATGTGTTAAAGTTTCTAACTAATGTGTGTAGGAATCTAATTTTCTACCTACAACATTAGTTCTCCTACCTCTTTTCTCACTCCCTTTCCCACTTTTGGACAAATTTATCTCTTAAGGTATCTACAAGCTTTTCCATAGGGTGAGTGGAGTGTCCCCGTTGGATCCCGATTGAAAGGCCACCACAAAAATCCACTTTTTCATGCGCATGCATATAAAATAGTTGCATCAATTAAGTAGAGGGACTTAGATTCCCAGAGTGTTGGCAAGAAATTAAAAAATTTGTCCACCCAATAAATTTTCTCACCAAAAACCCCTTTGTTTTCTTTCATTTTATAAAGACCTAGCACAATTTTGGTAGAATCCTTGGGCTCATCACCCAATTCCTTCGAATAAGGATGCTCATTTGATTCCTCTTCTTCTTGAGAATTTGTCTCCTTCTCACTCATAGACACGCCCAAAGCATCTACTAATAGACCTAGGTATTTAAAGGATTTATTCACATCAGTTGAGCACCTTTTCACCATATCCATGATTAAACCATAGTGTAGGTGAACTGAAATTTTACCCTTTTGAAATTTTTCTATAGTTGTACACAATAACCGAAGCATAAAGTAGGTAAAATTATAACTATGCACATGATGAATGTAATTCAGCATAGGAGATGGTACGAAAAATATTCTTTTGTCTACCCTCTAGAGTTATGTATTGAATGAGGTTCAAAGTCATTTCATTGAAAGGTTCTAGAATATAATCCCTAAGATATTCAGTAAAATGAGGGGTTAAATTTTCTTTACCTTTCAAAACATCTTCATTTCCTCAAAGCACATTTTTTCTTTGGTTTGAAAATTTTCCCTTCCTTCCTTTTTCATGTCCATTAGAGAAACAATGGTATCGATCAGTAATCTAGAGTTTCACCCCTAATGGACACCGAGCCATCAGTCTATTATTTTGAAGTTTTCCAAGCATTTCCAAAATCCTTGCTAACTTCTTCATTAAATCCTTAGAATATTTTAAAAAAGGAATCCATGCCCTTCTTCTCAAAAATCTTCCAAACTTGGGGCTTAAAATGCTTGATATCCTTTGTATCTATGTGGACCAAATCACCTACCATTGTCCCATACAAGCAAGATAAAATTCAAAATAAACAAACTTTCCATAGAGTTCCACACTCAAAACCTTCTCTCCCCCACAAACACTACGAATAGAGATCTTTACTCGCACAAACAAATTTAAATCACACCTCCCAAAGTCTTCATTAATAAAATTTTCATAGGGAAATTTTCCATGACATGATTAGACCTTTGATTGAGATCATCCTTATCTCCATCATTATTCTTTTTAACATTTTTCCAATACATACGGTCACTAACATTAGAATACCTATCCATAATACCATTTCACTTTATCAACCCTTTATCCCTAGACCTTGGCAAAAAATTTGTCCTTGTTTGAATCATTGATATCTTTAGAAAGTATGGTCTTTATGGGGGGTTCCATCTCATCATAGTTTGTTATAAATTTCAATCCATCCTCATTATTTTGAGTCTCTATGTACCTAAGCTATAGAAGGGTTAAAATACTAAAACCTGTATAAAGCAGAATAATATCTATGTATTTTTTTAATTTAGGAATAAATTATGTATATAAATTTGGAGCTATTATTTTACATTTTTCTACACAAATTCACAATTGTTCATCAAGGAAAATATTGAAACCAACACATGAGCATAATCATTCTTCATAATTGTAACTAACACCTCATAGATTTTAAGGGTAAGGATCCTCCAAAGAAAATATAAAAGATAGGATGTGTCCCTATTAAAGAGAAGGAACCAATAATATCTGCTCCAATTTTGTCTCATGAAGAATTAAATGCTAATAGTGTGGATTATAAGGTTATTATTAAAATTCTTTCTACTAAATTGAATGACCTTCCTCCCGATATTATCAAATATAAAAATTAGAGCATAATATGGATGCACTTATACAATATAATAATATTATATTTGTGGTAAATTTTTCATTTTCCTCAAGATAGATAGAACAACCAAGAACATCAACCATGCAAACATGATAATTAATTCTAGGCATAATGTTATAAGAGGAACTCATAAAAATTTAATATGGGATCTGAAAAGAGAAATATCTCTAATGAAGATTATAGTTTAATATAAATATGAAAGGATTAGGATGAGCTAATGATCTCCTTTTTGTTATTACATGTTCCTTCATATAAAAATGATGTTGAAAAAACTAAACAAGTTTTTAAGAGATGGAAGTACGAAGTGTAAAATGGCATGGGGCATGTTGATATTAAGATTCATAGTTAGAAGAATTTTATTGAAAAATACAAATACAATAAACTCTAGGATTCCATGCATTAGGAAAGATAAAAGTGTAATGTAATATGTCATGTAATATCTATTAGGTATGGAATAGATAAGGAGACCATACAAATATCTCGAGTTGAAAGTAACACCCTTTTTCCCTCTATAAACTATTCTTTCAAGTGGATTTGGTCTAATATTAGAGTAAGATACATGAATAATACTATATTGTGTAGAAAAATTGGACCTATCATACTCAAATCCAAACTATATTGGCTTTGAAACTTCAATATCTAGTCAACTCAATAAAATTTGTAGAGTAGATCTAGAGATTTTTGCTATTATTTTGTATGGAAATTTAACTCGAATTTTTCTATAAATCTCCTAACTATCATACTAAAACTCTAGAACTTATAGAAAATCACAGGATTTTTAACTCATGATTTTTCATAAGCATAACATATGTCATAAGCCCTAAAAATTATAGTATCATTAAACCTCATCTTGAAGACCGATTAAGTTTCATCATAAAATGAACTAAAAATCAAAATAGTTATATATTTAGAGGAACATATTATTGTGTTTGACATATTCAAGCATGATCTTAAAATGTACTTCTCTACCTATCCTATATTCAAATGGATATAAAATATAGAATATTTTATAGAGACACTCTTCCATGTCTTTCTCCTTTATGCATGAACATACCATAAGCATTTATTATATTATTATACCATAAGTAATAATCGAAAATAGAATTAAAATTTATGTTCATGTGAGAAAACAAATCTCCTAGAGAATTGGTTATAAAACTATATTCTTGGATGTTGACCATTAGTTTGAAACTAACTTATTATAAATATGATTCTTGGATGACAAATGTATGGGTTGAAAAATTTTATTCTCGGGTAAAATGTTTAACACTACATATATTTGAATGTGTTACTTTCCTATCTTTTACATAATATGTATATTCCTTATCCGAGGTAGGATTAATAGCCCACTCACCAAAGGAGGAAGGACATCGTACTAGTATTTTTAGTAACATTTTTTCATCTTTTTGTTTTAATTACAATATGCAATTTTTTCTATATTGATATGCAAATTATTATACCATTATTGATTCTCCTTTAAATCCAAAGTGACCTTTATAGGATCTAAAGAAATATATTCTCTATTTTAGGTCTAAAGAGTAGTCAATAAGGTTATCTTACTAACCATTTGGTCCTATTAGTATATTTAATCCTCAATCAGTAAACAATGTATTGAATTAATGGGAATCAAAATATCTCTTCTATATTGAATATAATTACTAGATTTCAATTAAAATTGTATTGCATATTCGAAATATGTTTAAATCAAGGGAATAAGGATTGATAATTCAAATAGAAAATATCCTTCGCAATAGATAAAATTTAACCTCCTTGTGAGGATTCCAAAATGACTTTACAAACTCATAATACTAAGTTATCTCATTTATGCAGAGAACCCCACATTCTAGGTATGAATAATATTATGAGTATTCCACATACCTTTGATGCTTGAGTGATTATGGTAATGAAAGCAATATACTCTTCTCAATTCTTTCTAATCATAACTACCACAACTAAGTTTAGGCTTGTGAAGGTTTTGGGTGCTTATCATATAAGACTTAGTAATTTTTACCTTATGTAATCAATTATAAGTACTTGTAGGGATATTCTTGTATTTTTATTGAATTTGAAAATTATTTCCTTATTCTTGAATGAATTTCCAAGTAGGGGAAAGTGGATATAATAGGCACATGATTAAATAATTGAAATTGATTACCTCAAGTTACTCAAGGTAATTAAAGGACCGATATTGTTTCCATATACAATTTTGGAAGAGGATTCTCACATACAAACTATTAATGTTTTGGGCCATGCATGGGCTCACATTTTCATGGAAATACTCATTATACTTTTTTAATCACCTCGTGTTATAATATTTGATGTCATGCAACCCTTGCTCAATTATTGTAAGTATATTAAGTTCTAAGAGTGGCTAGGAATTAGTTAAGTGTAAATCCATTTTTGGTAATTAGTAGTAATACCAAGAAAATTAATGTATAGATAAGGGAAACCCATATAATTGTTTTTATTAGAAATCATAGACTTGAACACTATCAAATTTTAATAAGTTGTAAACACCATTTTTGCACCTCTAGGTGACCCTACAAATATTAATCGTATAATCATCATTTACACTATTACTACTATCATTAATCCAATATCCTTAGTATAATTTATCATCGTAAACACCAAATTTACCCACGTAGAAACTAATTCACACTCCCTAACCACCTAAAAAACTGAACCTAAATTACCCTAACCACCCTAACCTTTTCCTACCCAAATTCCTAACCTCCCATTGTTCCTAAAACACCCTCAATCCTCATATGGAACGTAGTTTCAAATATTTTTCATCCTTTTATAGTTTTTTAACATCTTTGACCAAATTGACGGTGATCATTACGCATTAATCGTCAATCCTATTTAAACACCACCCGCTTCATTTCTCGTTATACATATCAAAGAGACTGGGTACCCTAACAAATTCTTTGAAACCACGAAAAATCTCATGATGTTAGAATATTTTCCACAATATGTTAACACCCCTTTCGATTCCTCCTCCAACATTCACTCTGTCATTTGGAGCTATATCATCCTCATTGGAATTGAAGGTATAGTGCACTATTTTACATTAATTAAATCATGTTTTACATTATTTACAGTTCATAAACACTCACCTTCATCCTCCTAAACATCCATCCTACATTCTATCTTTTTTAGCCATTAATTCAATTCTCTATCCAATCTATCAAATTATCAATTATATGCATGTGATTGAATTAATCTAAGCTAATGAAAGGAAACTAACACCAAATAGATTCCTAACTTAGTTAATCAAAAATATAAACATCATGATAAAGCTAGAAAGGAAAATCTTAACTAATGTGCATCAAAAATTAAATGTAAAACCATCCTTTGATATTTAGATGTGCTTTGTAATTGTAGATACCTCCTTTAGTGAGCCAAACATAGCTACGTGTGATCAAAGGAATTCCTCCAAGGAAGAGGAAGAGATCTCACCAATATGGCTTAATTACCATTTTGGTTCTGCTCTTACTATTCTTGGCCAAATAGGAAAGGTAAATGGTTGCTTGATCAATAAGCCTTCCAAATAACAAGAAAATTTTCTTATCATATGCAAATGTCTTACAAGGACATGGTGTAAAATTTGAAAGAAGGTACTATGTTCTTTATATAGCTTTCCATTTTGGGAGAAGCTAACAACCTAGTGAATGTGGGATAAAGGTAAAGTAGAATTAGAAAGGGATAAACATGATTAGAAGAGATTAATTAGATATTAACAACTCATGGGAGTTGGAGGTGATTTAATTAATCAACTAGGATTAATTAATAGGCCAAATTAAGCTTATAGAAGTCATTTGGAGATTATTTAGATGGAAATTAGGGGATTTAACAAATAACCAAGTTTCTTGATTAATAGAAGATTTAAAGGTATAAATAATTAATAATGGTTAATTAATTAATTAAAAGAGGATTATAACTAATGAAATGTCGTTAATTGACATCTAAGATGGGGGAAGGCTAGTTAATTAACGAAGTGTCATTAATTGACCAAGAAAATGTGAACGTTGGCTAATTAGTGGAAAAACCACTAATTATGATGAAATGATGGGAAAAGGAGAAAAATAGTGCAATTTTAGTATTAAAGCTTCGTAGTCAGCTTTAGATTTTGAAAATTTCCCTCTTTGATGTGATATAGCGTAAGCGATGCCACTTCAAATATGGTAGGAAAGTTTAGAAGAATTTAAGAGAAGAAAAATTAGTAGGATGGATGATGCCCCCTCGAGTGTCAATGGGGTGATAGAAGAGGTCGATTGACACTCGAAAATGTTGGAACATAATGGTTAAGTGGGTTAGCAACCCCTTAATTAAATATGGGTCCAACATTATATTATAGATTAAATATTTAATAATAAGAAATAGTTATATTTCTATTATTCGATATTTTAAACCTTGGTATATGTGTCAAACACTTAGGTTGAAAAGGTGGGTCAGGAGACATACTCGATCACCTCATATAAAAAGGACTTCGTGGCCTCATTTGATATATTGAAAAATATATATCAAAGGTTTTTTTACCCTTGTGATTAGGGTTTCTAAAGGAGGAGGTAATTTACTGGATGTAAAAGGGTTCTCTACAATAAAGGTTATTTTTCACAGTGGTTTTTTACCTTTGGGTTTTCCACTATAAATCCTGTGTCATTTGTTATTTACTTTCTGTAAGTATTTCTTTATTTGTTATGCAATATAGTGTGATGTTTATTGATTTAATATTGCATAGTTTATTAATGTTGTATAATTTAATTGATTAAATCCGTAGTTAATAGAATCCTCAAATTCTATCATGGTAACAGAGCGAGGTAAATTAAATAGATTAGATCAAATGTTGTTGTATTTAATTTATTTAATTTTGTATGAGTTTTTTCAACCAACCCAAAAGGGTATTTAAAAATCATCGAGGTCCCACTCCTTCCCAATTTTTTTCACAATCTAAAATGTTTGAATGTTTTTGAGGAATTATGTGAGTATCCACATGTGAAAGGGGTTCACGTGGGTGTGAAAAATCACATACAGTAATAGAATTAATATATGAAATATTTATATTTCTCTAGATAAATTTAAATATGTGTTGGATAAATGTTTTCAAAGGTAAAATTCAAGAGTAAATTAAGGGAGGAGACAAGTTTCATGAAAATACGGATTTCAAATTATTTCATTGGCCAGTGAAATTAGTTGTCTCTCTATAAATCTCTAGGTTAATTTATACTCTCATGTGATTTGAAATCTCCTTACACATGGTAAAAATTATCTTACTATTTTTACCTTATTTTTTTCAAAATAATATGCTTGTGTCCTTTGGACCCCCCTCTAATAGGGCTTGATTTTAAAAATATAATTTTATAGTTTTTATAACTATATTCTTTAAATAAAAATTTACTATAGAATAAAGATCATTATAGTTTATATTATATAAGCTATTCTAAATAAATTATATAGTTATTTATATCTTATTATAATTTATAAAATGAATACATCTAAAATAGTACGAGATGAAGAAATTCTGAAATTTCATATTCTTGAAATACACAGTAATTTTCAATGTGCTAAAATTTGATCAAATAAATGATCTCATCATGAGCATCAAAAATGAGGCAGAATGGCGGTCATTTAGAATTCAAATTTAAGCTATCCATATCCAAGAAACTTTCATTGTGTTAAAATTGACGGTCGAATGACCATCATGATAGACCAAAAATAAGGCAGAATGACAGTTATTTAGACGTCAAATTTAAGTTGTCCAGATCTTTATCTTCATTAACATTTTTCATAAATTTGAAGTTTTTGTGCATTCTTAGGGGTTTCATCTTCACTTTTATATGGTTGGAAAAATTTTATGATAGGTTTGGGGTATAATGCCAAAGCCCTTTATAATGCGGGTTATTATTTGATTATGGAAAGTTAATTAGTATGCATTTTAATGACAGAATTAGTTATGGTCAAATAGTTTCTTTAGATCTATAAATTTAGATTTGGTTCTATTAATATTTTTATGATCATATTTTAAAAAATTAGTTTTCCTTTTTTTTAAATATATATAATACTTTATTTTTTATCATAAAATATGGGTATTGTCATTTTTTCAATTAATATGTTTCTAACTCAATGGCGCATTATATCATAATGGGGTATGTGTTTCAAGAAATTTGAAAGACAATGGTGTCTAGTTTCTTTTGCCTCGATAAATCCTAGATCCTAAATGGAGCAAATTACAATATTTGGAAGATCAAGGTCAAATCAGAACTTATGGCGAGGAAACTCTGGATGATTGTTTTAGGAACTGAGCTTGCACCCACTGGTCATCAAGTGAATGTAGAAAATATGAATGCATTCTCACAACGTACGTAGGAGGCCCTTTCCATGATCCTGTGTAATGTGAACGATGAATATATTCTACACATTGGTAATATTAAACATCCTAAAGAGGTATGGATACAATTAGAATCCATGCATGAAGGTACGTGTTTATCTAAGATTATTAAACTTATTTTAGAATTACTTATGACTCCTATGAAAGGAGATGAAAAAGTAGTTAATTTCTTAGCCAAAATTAAAAATATCAAAACATAATTAGATGGATGCAATTGTGACTTATTTCGTGAAAAATTAATCTACTTTATTGTTTTGTTGAATATACATGAAATATTTAGGAACTTTATTTCTATCCTAAACTCTAAATATTAGAATGAGGATGAATTTCCTTCTTTAAATACTTTGAGTTCTCTTTTGATGCAGGAAGAGCAAGTGATGATGAACTTCGGCTCTAAGGAGAATGCCTCTCAGGTAATTATTTCTCATAATTTGAAGTTCAAACCACGCAAGCCCTTCTCGATAAAAATTTAGATCTAATTCTTCATTTATTGATAAGAAAAGTTTTACTTCTAAACATTTGTGTGTAAGTTACAATGGTAAATTTCACAAATGTGGAAAATTTCAGCATAAAAAGGAAGAGTTTAAATCTAAGAAACCTATCCATAAAAATCATAAACATATTGTCTCATCTAAATATAAATTAAGAAAAATGGATAGTTATAATGATGCTCCTAAAACTATTACATTATATGTTGCTTTATATTATTCCTCTAATTCTCGAATGGATTCTACATTCAGTGCTTCAAATCATATGACTAGTATTTCCAATTCTTTATTTGATGTTACAAAATTCAATGAACATATGTATTTTGGTGATAACTCATCTTTAGAAGAAATAGAGAAAGGAAAATTAAAATTTGCAAATTGCATTTTGAATAATGTTTTATTTGTTCGTAAGCTTAAAAAGAATTCTTTTTCATGTCAAAACTAACTCATGATCATTTTTCTATTAAATTTTTAAGGATACTTGGTACATCAAAGTTAGTAATGATAATATAATTGCTAAAGGAATTCAAAGAAATGGTTTGTTTATTTTTGATGGTTTTTCTTCTGCATCTTATTTTGTATCTCGAATTTTGAATAGTTTAAAACTATGGCATGAAAGGTTAGGACATGTCAATTATTGAAGCTTGTATGAAATGTCTAGATATAATCTAGTTAAAGGTTTGTCTATTTTGTCTTCATCTCACGATGCTTGTGAAGGGTGTTTACGCTCGAAACAAAGTGCTAAAACCCTTTCACTTACATCCTGAGAAGAGTTCATCTTCACCACTAGAACTCATTCATAGTGATGTTAGAGGACCTCTTGAAGTAGCTTCGTTAAATAGTTCTTTTTATGTTGTGACATTTATTGATGATTTCACCAGGATGATTTAGACATATTTTCTTAAAAATAAATCTAATGTATTTAGAAAATTTAAGGAATTTAAAGCTTCTATTGAAAATTCATCAAATTATAAAATTAAGAGGCTTAGAATAGATAATGGGGGTGAATATGTTAGCAAGACATTTGAAAAATTCTATATTGATTGTGGTATTAAGAGAGAATTAACTTCTCCCCATTCTCCTTAGTCTAATGGTGTTGCAGAATGGAAAAATAGGACTATTCTAGATATGGCTCGCACTATGCTTCATTTTATTGGTCTTCCCAAATTTCTTTGGGCAAGAAATGAACACAATAGTCTACATTCTAAATAGAGTCCCTACTAAATCTATTCACCTTTCAACCCCCTTAGAGAAATGGTCAAATCAAAAACCTGATGTATCACATTTAAAAGTCTTTGGTAGTCTTGCCTCCTTATATATCCCTAAAAATAAAAGAAATAAACTTGATATGACTTATTTTTCTTGTATTTTCATTGGATATGGTATTAACACTATAAGTTTAAATATTTACGGCCGTGTAAAAAGGAAGTAAATGAAAATCTCAATGATATTGTCTATTTTAGAAAAAAATCATCTTCAAATTGTAATGATATTCTTAATCCTGTCAATATTACTAATGATGGTTCTGGTTATGATAATAAAAATATTGTAAAATATCATGATGATTTTTTTGTGTTAATGCTATGGATGTTTCTAAATCTCATGTCTCCCTAGCTAAGAAACCAAAATGGGCTCAAATTGTGTTAGAAATTTCTAATCCTATTGACCTTAGGAAAATGACCAGAAGCCATCATACGTACCATGCATTAATGACCTTGTATGAACCTGAGCCACAAATTTTTCTAGAAGCTTCTTAGGATGAGAAATGGATCAATGCAATCGGAGTTCAATATAATTCCCGATTCAAAATCAAACTTGGGAGTTGGTTCCACCTCCTGAGAAAAGAAGCGTTATAGGGTCTAGATGGTTATACAAAGTAAAATATAATGTTGATGGTAGTATTGAAAAATATAAAGCTAGACTTGTTGCTAGAGGTTTCACTTAGAAACCTGGGATAGATTATGTTGAGACCTTTTCCCCTGTAGCTAAAATGAGCATTGTTAGGACCTTGTTTGCTATTGTTCTTTCAGTTTGGGTGGGAAATCCACCAAATGGATGTGAAAAATACTTTTTTAATGGTGATTTAAAAGAAGAACTTTACATTTCTCAACCTAAAGTATTTGAAGAAATTGGTAAAGAAAACTATGTTTATAAGTTGAAAAAATATTTGTATGGTTTAAAGAAAGCTCCTAGAGCTTGAGATGCGAAAATTAATGCTTTCTTTAAACAATTAGGTTTTGTTAATTATTCTTCTAACAATGATCTATTTATTGAGCAATAAGGTTATCACATTATCATTGTATGTCTATATGTAGATGATCTTCATATGACTAGTGATAGTCCTTTAATTCATAAGATTAAAGAAAAATTAAAACAATACTTTAAAATGACTGATTTAGGTCTCTTACATCATTTTCTTAGCTTGGTTGTATTTCAAGATAAGAATTTTATTGTTATTTCTCAAGCACAATATGCAACCAATGTACTGAATTTTTTTAATATGATTGATTATAAACCAATTTATACACCTATGGAAGTTGGAATAAAACTTGATCCTAAAATTGCATGCAAAAAATTTGATCCTACTTTATATAGGTAGTTAGTTGGTAGTTTGATTTATCTAACTATAACTAGACCAAATATTTCCTATGCAGTAGCAATTTCTTCTAGGTTTATGCAGGAACCTTATAGACATCATTGGAATCTTGTAAATATAATTCTTAGATATATTAAAGGTACAATCAATTATGGGTTGAATTTTACTAAGGATGAAAATGCTAACTTATATGGATTTTTTTATTCTAATCATACTGGTGATGTATTAAATAGGAAATCTACTTCTGGTTATGTGTTTAAATTTGGTGCAGCTGTCATTATTTGGTGCAACAAAAAGATGCCAAATATTTTTATCTCTTCAATGAATCTAATTATATAAGTGCAATGGAAGCTGCATAAGAGGCATTATGGCTAAAGAGGTTGTTTTCTGAGATAAAGATGAAGGATCAAGGTAGTATTCCTTTGTTCTATGAAAACAAAAGCACCATATCTCTTGCACATAATCCAATACAACATCGAGAGGACAAAGCACATTGAGCTAAATATACACTTCATCCATGAGAATGTTTTAAGTGGTGAGATAGATCTCAAGTTCATGCCAATGAAGAGTAGGTTGCTGATATCTTCACAAATCCCCTGAGTTCTGTAAATTTTTGTCACTTTTGTGAAAAACTTGGATTGTCGAGTTGCCATTGAGGAGTGGGCATGAAAATTTAACCTCCTAATGGAACTTGGTATTTGTAAAATGAAAAATTCATTGTAATAAAGACCTTCAGGCATATGTATACTTCCTCGGCTTCTTTTTTAGAAATAAGATTAGAAATACCTTAAAGGCGGTCTTGATAAACTCTTTAGTGTTATTGAGTTTGTTGTTAAACATCCAATGTAAGCATATTGTTAAGGAGGACATTGGTTATAAAAGGCTCGTATATGCTTGGTTTCCAGTAACATTTTACGAGAACTTGTGAAAACATGTAAAACTCACAAATCATACTTGGCCACTAATTATGGGATGATATTTGGGATTACAAATCCTTTTGTACCAAAATGTAACTTGAGCATGATTAGGTGTTATAATTCCTTCAACCTATATGCTAACCTAAAACATTTATCGTTTAAGGATTGTAAATCTTGTAGTGTACCATGGGCATGTAATTTATTAGCATTTGTTATCCCACTTAACATTAAGGGGAGTGTTAGAACATAATAGTTAAGTGGGTGGCCACCCCTTAATTAAATATGGGTCCAATATTATACTATAGGTTAAATATTTAATAATAAAAATATTTATATTTCTATTTCTATTATTAAATATTCAAACCTAAGGATATACTTTAGGTTAAATATTTAATAATAAGAAATAGATACATTTCTATTATTAAATATTTTAAACCTTGGTATATGTGTCAACCATTTAGGTTGAAAAGGTATGTCAGGAGTCATACATGATCACCTCATATAAAAAGGACTTCGGGTCCTCATTTGATATATTTGAAAACATATATCAAAAGTGTTTTTACCCTTGTGATTAGGGTTTCTAAATGAGCGGGTAATTTACTATATGTAAAAGGGTTCTCTATAATAAAGGTTTTTTTTACAATTGTTTTTACCTTCAGGTTTTCCACTCTAAATCCTATGTTATTTTCTATTTACTTTCTGTAAGTATTTCTTTATTTATTATGCAATATAGTGTGATGTTTATTGATTTAATATTACATAGTTTATTAATGTTGTATAATTTAATTGATTAAATTAGTAGTTAATATAATCCTCAAATTATATAAAAAAATAAGAAAATGATCACATTAGAAGAGTAAGACATTGTGGTGACTGGGATTCGAATTGGGCCTAGATGGCCATTGTTCACTATTGAATTGGAAACATGGATCTCAGGACTCTTCGTGTGGAAGAAACAAGGAGGTGAGGGAAGATAATGATAGATATAAAGTGAAATGGAACGTAAGATAAGATAGATAAGGAATGAGAATATCGTGTCGTAATTGATGTACCATCTAGTTCAAAAGTAGATTTTTATTCAATATAAGCACACAACAAAAGGGTAAAATGACCTGGAAAATCCATAATATTGATTTTTATTCCATGCTAAAGGACTAAATCAAAGAAAAATGCATGAAGAAATGTGGTACAAGAAAGTAAAAAATAAGGAATGCAAACAAACAAGCACAAACAAACATACTAAAAAAATAACATTCAAGAAAGTTGCACCAATGTTTTTATTATATGGCTTCAGTTCCCAAATCTTAGATTTATACAAAAAGGGTTAAAATGATGCGCCAAGAAAGGATACATGCAAGGGAATAGATGAAGTACATAGAAGTCCTATAAAAAGTAATGTGCACTATAAAACCGCCCAGCAATGATATATCTTTGGGAAGACAAACATAACAAGCAAACCAATTTTTTTAATAATGGAAGATCACAAGACGATCTACATGTTGTGTGCAAAACAAAATATCACTAAAGTAAGATGTTTTGTAGGATAGTTTTTATGTTTAGGATTTTGTGTTTTGTGAATTTTTAAAATTTGTGATGTTTTACCAATGTTTTTGGATTTTGAAATTTTACCAATGTTTTTGGAAATTGGAGGTTTTACTAATGTTTATGGAATTTTGAAGGATTTTCTAAATTTCTAGAGTGTTTTGAAATTTTTTCAAAGCTATGTATAGGGAAAAAAAGATTCAAAGATTCCCCCAATGAGAGGTGAGAATATACAAGGGAAAATCTTGCACGTATATACAAGAAGAAGATAAGTTGGATCAAGATCGGTAGGGTTAGGTTCAACAAGATGATGAACTCAATCCAAAGAAGCTATAAGAAGGAGTGAGTGTACCCATAATACAAGATGGCTAAGAAATAGATGGTAGAAAAGAGGACAAGATTGTTTATTGAAATAAGGGACAAAGTTTCCCTCAAACATGGTAAAAATTCAATCTTATACACATGGTTTTTCTTAACAAAGTAGAAGAACAGTATGGATGCTATGGATGGATACGAAAAATTTAATTAGATGATTGGTGATGAAAAGGTGATGAGCCAAATGCATAAATTATGAGGAAAAACATATAATAAAGAAAGAGTCTAAATAAGGTACAAACGACACCTAATAACATATTAGTCATGTCTCTCATTGTGATCCAAAGTGTGTGTGCATGGAAATTAATTACCTCTTGAAGTGAATATTTGATGGTAGGTAAAGTAAGTGAGTACAAACTAGCCAAGGTGTACGAATGATTTATTCATAAACTTGATTGGTGAATGGAGGGTGGAAGGAGAGTCATACATTGCTTTGAAGTCATCGGTGTCCATAGCCCCAATAGAGTTGTATTTAATTCCAATCATAGAATTTCTCTACTACCATCCAAGCGTCCATAAGATCGAAAGAGATCTGGAAATACCCCAAGATAGATTATATTTATTTTTTTTTTTTTTTTTTTTTTTTATTGATTTTTTTGTATTATTTATTTTCTAAAACATATTCCGAGTCTCTCAATTGTTTTAATAAGTGGTTAAGAACCACTTATGGCTTGATGGAAGGATTTGGAAGTGATTATGATGACAACATTAGATAGTGTCAAAAATACACCCAAAGGCTATCGCACAAGTTTATTAAATGTGTGATAGTGAGAGGATCTCTAAGAGGTCATTTGTTCTTCAATTTATGAACATGATGAATGACCAAGGTTAAACATATACCATAGATATATATGCCACACAATGAGTGTGAATAGGATAACCAAAATATCATCAAAAGGATGAAAATTATGGGAGACTTGTAGAGTAATGGAAGGAAAGGAAAGGACATCCATGTGTAGGCAAAACCTGAATATAATGTCTGGTGTTTGTACCTTTGATTTTTTTCTAATGATTTTTTGATGGATTTTTATTTTTATTTTATTTTTTGAATTTTGAAGGTTCTACGAAGGGAAAACTATGAAGGGAGAAGATGATGAAGATGAATGATTGGGAATTTAGGACCAACAATGTCACTCCATGTGATAGGATCCAACAACAATGTTTGTGATTTCTTTGATGAGGGAGACTAGGAGCTTTTGCTTATCAAGAGTGATATTATCTCTAATCTCAATGATCGTGGTGAGATCATACTTAATAAGTGACTATGACTTATCATTAAATATGGGTTTTGTATGTGGGAGCTTGAGTTCCCTATCCATAGATTTTTACACTTTGCACCATACCTGGACATTGACATTGGTGTGTATTTTTGAATCATGTTTGCTAATTGGATTTGCTAGGATCTTTGAGATCTTTGGATTGTTTATTTGGTCTTGATGAAGAATTTGTTGGTGCTTTATATAATCTAACACGTGCTTTTTGGTCCCAGGAAGTGGGAGAAGAAATTGAATGTTTGGGATTGATAATAGGAGTGGTAGGGATGATGGTGCACTTGGAAAAAAATCAATATAAGGATGATATGAAAAAGAATAATATATGGTCAAAGGATTGAAGGAAATGGGCTACTAGGAGGAGGCCCAAGAATTGATTGTAACGGGCTAGGAGGTGGCCTGAGAATAGAAGATGATAGGGTACCTGGAGGTGTCCCATAGATAGAAGACGATGGGTTACCCAAAGGTTTCCCATAAATAGACAACGAAGGGATATGTGGATTTGTACCATAAATAAGATAGGAAGGGCTACCCTGAAGTGCCCCATAAATAGAAGATGACGGACTACCCAAAGGTTTCCCATAAATATAATATAAAGGACTACTCAAATGTGTCCCATAAATAGAAGATGAAGGGATACTAAGATTTTTTCAGTATAGAAGATGAAGGGCTATGAGAATGTGGCCCAAGTATAGAAGATAATGGACTACCAAGAGGTGACCCACATATAGCGAGATGAAGGGCTACAACAAGGTGGCCCACATATAGAAGAATATGAAGGGCTACCTAGAGGTGACCCAAGGAGATATTTTGATTGAGGAATTGTGATATGTAAGGAATGATTGGGTGATGAGAAGATAGGGCAAGAATAAATGATAGATCCAGTCATTTCACCATATAATGGGAAATGAGAAGAAGATGGAAGCATAAGAGGAGGTTATTGTTGGACAATATTATGATCTTCATGTGTTTTCTAACCAGAGGATTCAACCTTTTCCCCATAATACATAAATGCATTAAGGTTAAAAGAGAATCCTTTCTTATGATCCTCTAGAGGAATGTCATTGTGTAACCCCATGAATTCTCCAATTTATTTTTCATTCTGAAAGAAATTGATTGGTATGGGTTGTTGTCGATCCAATGATAGTAGGTTGATTAGAAGAAAGGGGTCCAACAAGTGTGGAAGATTTAGAATATGTTTGATGGTGGATATTATGGGAAGGTTTGACCTTATTTCTCCCACAAAGGAATTTGATAGTGCTTTGAAAATATATTTTAGCACATCATTTCTTGTGAATTGTTCAATACAGTGCAAACATTGATCTTTAGAAGATTGATAAGGATATGGTAAGATATGGTTGAAAGGGCTTGAGGGCCAAAGAGAGATTGGATTTTGATTTATAGAAGAAGATGACTCAAGAGATGAAGTAGATTTGGATTTGAATGTCTTGAGAGTAGAATTAGATGTGGATTTGGAATATGTTGGTATTGGTTTTCCTAGAAGACAACATAGTGCAGGTAGACAAAGAGAATCATGTAGCAGTCACCAATGGACCGTGACATAGGGGTCGATTTGGATAATAGATTAGAGTAATTTTGAGTCACATGAATATTCAAAGGAGGAAGACATTGTTGATGTGACTGATAGAAGGGGTCTTGCGGAGAAAGGGAGGACCACGACTCCGGAGTCGAATTAGATGAATGTTTAGAAGAATTTGTGGTGAAAAAAATCCCTAGAGGGAAAAAATATTGTGTAGGAAATTGATTATTCCTTAGAATGAATTTAATTAAAGGAGGATCGAGAGACCGAGGGGAATCGGAAGAATAATATGGATTAGAATAACCATGAGAATATGATTGATGAGAAGGATTAGAAGGATACAATGATTAGGATAATTTGAATAACAGAGTGACCTAGAAGTATCATAATCATACTATGGACTAGAAGAATTTGAATCATACCATAGACTAGAAGATTTCGGGAAGTAGATATGAGAATGGGTTTCCTTGTGTGAAGAACCAATCAAGGTTTAAACATGACGAGAATATTTTGATCTAAATGTCAAAACTTAGGTTGTGGAGAAGTGGAAGATAGCATAGGTTCCCTATTGTCGTAAGTATGAGGAACCATCTGATATCCATTCATGGTTGGCATTGTTGGGACTAGATACTTAGACATAGATTTTATGATTGAACTCCTTCAAATAGGAAGAAGTTCCATGTCAATTTGGGAAGCGTAAGGATGTCCAACTAGACATTTTATAAATATGGGGATGTTTGTGTGATTTTTGAAGGGGATCTAATGAAAATAGACATCATGATGACACAATTTTGACAATCCAGCAAGGTTTGGAAAACAAGTTACAAGTGTGAATAGTCAAAATGGTTGATTAAAAATGCAACAACATAATTTCAACACTTAAATCAAGTTTTGAGTATACAATATTTAAATAAAATGGAGGTTGATCTGATTTTGACATTATAGCAATGCAAAATTTCCACACTTATATCACGTTTAATAAAAACAAGTTGTAAGTATAAAAAATGGTTGATACAACGTGAGCACCGTAACAATAAAATTTCAATACTTAAATCAAGTTTAAGACAAAAAATATGTAAGTATTAAAAAGATATTTTCATAAGGTGAGTAGCGTAAAAGTGTTCTTTCAACACTCAAAAAACAAGTTGTAAGTATAAAAAATGGTTGATATAACGTGAGCACAGTAACAATAAAATTTCAATACTTAAATCAACTTTAAGACAAAAAATATGTAAGTATTAAAAAAAGATTTTCATAAGGTGAGTAGCGTAAAAATGTTCTTTCAACACTCAAATCAATTTTTAAGAAAAAAAGATTTAAGTATAAAAATGGGTTGATATAATGCGAGCAACGTAATAATACATTGTCAATACTTAAATCATTTTATAATAAAAAAAGATATAAGTATCAAAAATGGATTAATACAATACGGCAAAGTATAACGACTAAAATATAAGAATAGGTGAGATCTTTCCTAGAAGTGAAAGTATCAATATTGATTTCAAGACAACCACCAAAATGTGAATAGCATACCAACACACTTTTAACACTTCAATTTTGCTTTTGAGGAAAAATAGATTTAAGTGGCTTCAAAAGAGGTTGATACAATTTTGTCACTAATTCATATTGCTTTATTTTGAACAATAATGCCAAAATGTAACAAGGGAATTTATGATTGGGGATGAAAAGTACGCAGTGCAAATTTGGTAGAGTTTCACCTTGTTCGAAAAATAAGGTAGAAATTAGGACAATTTTTTTCTATGTACAATTCGTGATGAAAGAAATGAGACACAACTTAGATGTACTTTCACCTTTCTTGAAAAACAAGGTTTTAACTCCGAGGAAGTCTTGATTGTTAATGCCTCTTTAAAATTCATGAATTTGGATATAGTAAAGTTGGCCCTAATGTCAAATGACTCCTTAGGCTTTTGTTCTTAGCACTTGCTAATATCTTGTCTAAGAGAGGTACATTTTTTTAAAAAAATTCTAAACAAAGAACCATTACCCCACAATAAAATTAATGGACAAGGCACCATACGGAAAATTTTAAGCACTCCTCATGGGTTTTTCTAGTCAATTAGGTGATGGGGCACTTCTCATTTTGTCAACCAGTTCCCTTAATGTGTTGACTACTTTGGGGTTCATGTGGTAATCCTCATAATGAGTTTTATGGCTTAAGCCAAAGAACTTCCCACAGTTTAAAGTGCACGTGGTTTAACTCTTATCTGAACCTACAAATATAGTGTGAATGAATGATTCATTTTTATCTTTGTTTAAAATGTGGTTTTGAATGCCTTTGCAACCTTGCACACAATGTATTAGTAATTGTTTTGATTTTGACTTTGACAAGCAAAAGGTCTTGTACTCAAAATATTAGCAGTTTTCCATGCAAACCACAATGTTTAGAAAGAGGATCACAGTCATTTTTACTCTCAAGATTGCTTGAAAAGTGTAAGAGAAGAGCATATGTGACTTTTGATCCAACTTAAGAAAATGAGAAAACTTTAATAAAAACAATTAAGTATTTTGAAAATTTGATTTTTAAACAACTCAAATGATTAATTTTTCCATGTAACTCAAAATGTTAGAATGAGGATCGCATTCATTTTTTATTCTCAAGATCACTCGAAAAGAACAAGGAAGAGCATACATGACTTTTGATCCAACTTAAGTAAATGGAAAACAAGTGTAATCAAAGCATTTAAGTGTTAAAAATGATTTTTAAATAACAACTCAAATGATTAGTTTTTCCATGCAAACTATCAAAATATCAAGTGTTAGCCATATTTCCAAATGACAATAAAAATGTTAGAAAATCATCCAAAATCGTTGTCATTTCTGATTCTCAAGATCACTCGAAAGTGCAAGAGAAGAGCATATGTAGTTTTGATGAATTTATAACAAAAAGGAGATTTCCAACAAATATTTAAAATGTTAACACCATTTCTAAACAAATTATAACCATAATGTTAGAAAAATATCCATAATCATAGCCATTTCTGATTCTCAAGGTCACTCAAAAGTGCAAGAGAAGAGCATACATGGTGTTGATCAAATTAAAATGAATCTAACATGCAAAGAAAATGACCAGTTTTATAAGAAAGGAAACCCTGAATTTTTTGTAAGGTTAAATCCCAAATTTATGTGTTCATTACATAGTTCACCTCAAGACCTTTTTGTCACAAAAATGGAGTCATTTTGATTTTGGGAGAAAAATTTATGGCCTCTGGAAGATAGGTTACGCATTTCTCGTAGAGTCACAGAACACACTTAACTTGTACTAAAAATGTCAATAAAAATGTCCCACAAATCTTATTTTTTTCCCACCAAGATTCAATTTTGACAAAGAACCCACCTCCTTGATATGTGTAAAGAAGACTCAAAACTATTAAACACTAACATACATGCTCAAAAACTTAATATTTTCAACAAATTAAAATAACTAGCATGTAAAATGATGAAAAATGAAGCTTTTAAAATGAAAACATAAAGAAAGCTTGAATTTTTCCCATCAAGATCTAATATTTATAGCAACCAACCTCCTTTTTATGTGCAATAAGACTCAAAACTATCAAACACTAACATATATGCTCAAAAATAAGAAATTCTAACAAATTGAAAGAAATAACATGTAAAATGATGAAAAATGAAGCTCTTAAAATGAAAACATGAAGAAAGCTTGAATTTTTCTCGTCAAAATCAAATTTTGATAGCACTTCACCTCATTTATACCTACAAGGAAGACTCAACACATGAAAACTCAACAAAACATGCTTAGAAACACAAGTTATGTCAATATATTCAAAAAGGGTTAGCATGCAAATGAGAAAAATGAAACTTAACAAAAACAAAGAATGTGCATGAGACAAAGGAGTGTCCCACCAGGGTGTGTCATATGTATGCATGTGATTGAATTAATATAAGTTAATGAAAGGAAACTAACACCAAATAGATTCCTAACTTAGTTAATCAAAAACATAAACATCATGATAAAGCTAGAAAGGAAAATCTTAACTAATGTGCATCAAACATTAAAAAATTAAATGCAAAACCATCCTTTGATATTTAGATGTGATTTGTAATTGTAGATACCTTCTTTAGTGAGCCGAATGTAGCTATGTGCGATCAAAGGATTCCTCTCAAGGAAGAGGAAGAGATCTCACCAATATGGCTTAATTGCCATTTTTGGTTTTTCTCTTACTACTCTTAGCCAAGTAGGGAAGGGAATGGTTATTTGATCAATAAGCCTTCCAAATAACATGAAAATTCTCTTATCATATGTAGATGTCTTACAAGGTCATGGTGTATAATTGGAAGCAACGCACTAGGTTCTTTGTATAGCTTTCCGGTTTGGGAGAAGCTAACAACCTAGTGAATGTGGGATAAAGTTAAAGTAGAATTAGAAAGGGATAAACATGATTAGAAGAGATTAATTAGATATTAACAACTCATGGGATTTGGGGGTGATTTAATTAATTAACTAGGATTAATTAATAGGCCAAATTAAGCTTATAAAATCCATTTGGAGATGATTTAGAGGGAAATTAGGGTGATTTAACCAATACATGGTTTATTGATTAAATAGAAGATTTTAATGTTTAATTAATTAATTAATTAAAAGAGGATTATAACCAACAAAGTTTCATTAATTAGCATCCAAGATGGGGAAGGCTAGTTAATTAACCGAGATGAAGGGGAATGTTAGCTAATTGGTGTAAAAATACTAATTATAACGAAATGATGGGAAAGAGGATAATTAGTGCAATTTTAGTATTAAAATTGCATAGTCAGATTTAGGTGTCTACACAAGGGATCTTTGTCAATTCCCAATCATCGTCGATTGGATCCCCAACTTCCTTTGCCTCTCATTAGCTCTTTACATGTATTGAAATATCCGTTCTCTACATCCATTCTATCTCCAGAGTACCTCTACTTCATCTTACCATTGTCAACCTCTTTCTTGCATGAAACGTAGTATATTTTATCATCCTTTGTTAAAATAGATCATTTATTCCCGATTACCTCTAATTCCCAATCATCATTGATCCATGTCATTTCCCCTTATAGTGATACATTATCATCTAATTTTTCTAACAAATAGCTTTACAATCATGTCTCGACTTTAGGTGATTGTTCCATAACATGTATAACCCATTTCAAGTATATATGACCTCCGATTATACAACATTTTGTGTGGGATACGTTCTACATTATCCATCAACTCACCATGTGCGTCATCGCTCTCACACTGAAATCGAAGACATTAAGGAGAAACTTGAGATCATACAACAAGAATGGGAAGTTGCAGAGCAATTATGGTTTAATTATTTCAAGAGCTTGAACTAGTTGCATCCCTAGCTTGGGCCTTGTACTATGTGGAGTAGGATTTCTTTATCCCTCTCAAATTGTAGTCATATTATTGTTATCTTATTTCATTATCATATCACTTGATTATAAAACACTATTTGATACCCTTTGAGGCATCCCTTTGGATTTCTAGGATCGGCCTTTGTCGAGCAACTCATTTAATCATTATCTAGATATCTATCTTATTCAATTTTATTTGTATATGGGTCCTCTCACTCAATTAAAGGAGGATCCTCCATCATCATTGGTGTATCCACACATACGATTGACATTGCACTTTTAGTGCGGGTATTGTAAACCCCGCTTTATTTAGAGTTTTTAGCATTTGAGTATAATAGTAACAAACTGAAATTCACTATAAAAAAGTAGTCTCAATAAAATATAGGTCAAAATGCAAACCAGTATGACCCTATCTAAGGTACGTCTAAGGTTAATTTCACTTCAAATATTTGAACTTTTTCTTGGGATTTTATAAAACAAAGCAATAGTATTCTTACACATAATTAGAGAATTTATAATCTCTTAACCATGATTTGCTTAAGAACAATAAGTAATTACCCAGATGTTGAATCAACAAAATACTTAATAAGCAAGACCCGTTTATAGTTTGTTATAGATAAACATAAATACAAACTCATCACAATTCCATTTCTAGTGTAATATTGGCCAATGTTTAAAGCAATAAAGTTTATATACATTCAAATATCCTTGTCTTTATATGGTTTACTTCAAATACTACACATTATGGTATAATTATAATAGGCATAATGTGACAAAATAATAAACTAATTACAATTCTACAAGTGATTAATCATTTAAATTTGGTAGGGTATAAATTTTTAAAATTTTACAAGTAATTTTATAGATTTAAAACCAAAATTTTGTTTCAATTAAAAACCCTAGATTTAAAATACAATTTTGGAAACCATAGATTGTTAAAATAAAAATGTTGAATATGTCTTTTAAAATGTTTTGAACTGATCTACTTGGATTTGAGACAAAATATTATAATTTTTTGTATTTTCACGCTCACAATCCTTAAATGAGTTTAAGGGATATAGTGCTTACAACTTGATGCTCCTCCTAATTTTCTCCATGTTCTTTTTTTGTACTATGATGACAAAATTTCTTCCCAAATAACCTTACCCTTACAACTAATCTTTTTGATCTAACATTGGTGCCAAAATGCCCAAAACAGATTCCTTCTCAATTAATTTCTAGGTAATTAACTCTTAATTTCCAACGGGTTATTTTTCCCTCCAAATAAAATAATTACAAATTTTCCCCCTCCACATTAAAATATTTTTTTAGCACATTTTAAAATGTTAATTTTATTTAGACTACTTATTATTTATTGTTTTGTTATAATAGTTATTTAAGGTGTGTTTTATTAATCAAATTGTGGTTATCATTGAACCCATTGCTTTTGAGATGGGGAAATTCATGATCAATCATGTAGTTGGGTCCCACACTTGCATCTCTTGGCCTATTGGATTGAATGTGTTTTCCCTCTACCATATATCCTTAGGTATATTTAATTTTTTTATAAAAATAAATAATCATATAGCAGACCTAGGACATAATGATCTACATTTGTAATTACATATTTGTAATATTATATAGGAAGAGGCATATAGATTAAAAAAATGGTTTTTTGGTATCTAATTTGGAATTTTATCTTAGGGTGATAATAATATGCTCTTTAAAGATCAAGAAACATATATAGATACCAAGAGATTTAGTTTTCTAGTATTTGATTTAGTGTTTAATCTCGGTATTATAAAACATGGTATTATATAACAAGAAACATATATGAATACTAAATACAAACGTTGTATAATATCTAGTTTTGTGTTTAATCTCAAGATGAAATATGGATACCAATTTTTTGGTTTTCAATTATCTAATTTCATGTTTAATCCGAGAGTGATAAAAAATGGAATCATATAACAAGAAACATATATGGATAGTAAAATTTTTGGTAGTCTAGTATTCAATTGAAGTTTTTATTGTAGTGTTAACTGTTTATATATTTAAAAATTATTCTTTATAGGCCTTGTGATGTGATCTATTTCCATTCCTTATTAAAATGGTTTTTACTAAAATACTCTATATAAAAAGCATGTTGTAGACACCAAATTTGTGTCTTACAACCCCCGTGCCCCGCATCTCATTTCGCAACCTAGCCTCATCACCTAAACCTTACACAATTATTTATTAATTACCTTATAATTAATAAATCCACATCTCCAAACCTGCCACCTCATTTCGCCACCTCATCATGACCTAGTCCTAACCCTAAACTAACCTAATTAAGACCTATAACTTGGTCTACATCCACACCCATGACTAATTACTCCTCACCCGCACCAAAATCAACCTAATAATGACTTGACCAAGCCCACAACTAATTCCTCGGGAGAAAAGGAGGGAAAGTTGGCTATTTTACTAAAAATAGCTCACTTTGACTTAACCGATATCGGTTCCTACTTGACCACCGTCAGTTACGTAACCGCCATCGGTTCCTTGTAAATGACCTCCCCCAACCAAAAACAAAGGATCGAACACACGGGAATCGGAACCTAGGAATTGATTGGAAGGATCGGGAATTCACTTGGCCAAGCAGAGACAAGTGAAGGAAAGAGAGGAGTTTGCAGAGAAGGACATCAAGCCCAAGACTGCAACTGAGTAACCGGAGCCCAGTGACACTCATCCAAGCATTGGGAGAGAAGATAGCTCATCTTTGATTGTCTGATCATCCTACCTGAGCCCTGCCTTCGTTATCACAGTCTTTAGACCTGATATCTCCATCAGGAATTAGTAAGTAGTATCTTGTATGTTCTTTTAATAACATTTCTTGGACTTCTGAATCACAAGCAATTCTAAGTCTATTCCTAGATCTACTACCCGGTAACACCCTCCATCTAACTGTCATTCCTCTACCGAATAGCCCCCATACTCTCTGAGTCTTCTCCATCACCCCATTACCTATCCCCAATCATTTACCAACCTTATAAACACCATAACCACCTTATAGCCAACCTTATAGCCAACCTTCACTAAAATCCCCTAAACCACTGCCCCTACCGATATCGGTTATCGAACCAGTGCGTGACAATGAGTAGCATCGGTCTTGTGATTCAAAACCAAAACGAGCCCTTTCCTCTATTGTTTTAACAAGGTAATTAAATTGTAATTTTGCAATAATTTGTGTTAATTCATATTAGCAGGGGAACTGACCACCTTCGAAAGGAAGTCTAATATTTCCTGGGCCCAAGGCAGTTCCCTCATTTATTGTCTAATTAGAATCTGGTGGTCTTGTATTCTTACTTGCAGGTAGTCCTTCCCAGACAAAAAGGAGTTCTTCGCAATCGACCTGATCTCTCTCTATGGTACACGCACACCCTCTCAACATTCAATAGGTATTCCTCCTAGCCCTAACCCTTATCTGTTTCTCAAAGGAATGAAAGGATAGAAGCAACTCTATTCCAGGAACGGAAGCATTTCTGTGCGAAACATTTTGGCATGCCCAGTGGGACCCATTTTGGGTTTCTTTCTTTCTTGCTTGCTTTCATATAGGGAGCACACTTGCTATTTTCTTCTTCTAAAATATTCACAAGATATTTTGTTATATTTGGTAAAAGAATTTGTCTTGCTTTCCCATCTTTGCATTAGTGAAAGTCATCTTCTTTGCTTCATCGAATATCATTTTCGATTTGGGTTTAAAACACTTGCATCACATTCTTGCTTGTTGTTTTCAATTCTAGTGAACGTAGATTAAGTAACAGGTCATACACATGGGGGTGATATCCACGGTATTGACAAGAAATTAATCTTACTTTCACTGCACAACACATACCAAATCACATCATAATTAACACAACATGACTCAAACATCCCCCTTTTCCATGCGGTATTCCTCACCCGATTGAGGTAACCTTATAAGCCAAAACAAACTCGACATTTCCCTGGGTCTTTTGTTTAGGATTGACATCATCTTGCATCTAAGGCATAAGCCCACAATAATTAAAAATAATCTTAGGGTTAATCGTTAATTTTCTTGTGCATCTTGCTTGTTTTTAGTTATGTTTCTCTCGTCATACACTATTTTCGTGATCACTTGAACAGTTTGGTAGGCATACTAAGCCTTTGTTAACCCCAAATCAGCAACTTCCTATAACTTCTTACACCGGTCCTATTATACCGACATCGGTTAACTTACCAACGCCGGCTATAGCCTGACCGACATCGGTTATCGACCGATATGGGTTCTTGTCTTTCACAGTTCCCAAAACCAAAGAACCTACCAATTCCAACATTTTGTTGCTTTGCTTACATTTCGATAGATTGCATCCTTACTATGTACTCTTGTCCATGGTTGTTGTCATTGAAAACAAGCTGTGACCATGGTTTCACATGCCTACTCCGTGCCTTTTCTGAATCACCACCTTCACATCCTATGGGAATCCTACGGACACCAGGCGAGGTTCCCAAAATCCTGTAGGAGATAAGGAATTTGTGAAATTTTTAGACGCTAATCCTAGCGTTGTACAATACTATTTGTCTCATGCCCCTGACCGTACACCCGACGGTCAACTCCTTGTTGGTATGCCTATTAGTATAGCCGCTCACTTAGCTCCTTCCCCACCTGATAATTCTACCTTACCTTCTTCATCCTTAGCCCCGTCACCCAACTCAGTGGCTTCGGGGGTTCATACGGCACAGATTGGCTTCCCTTTGGTTAATATGGGACCCAACATATCATTACCGCCGACTGCTCCTACCCCGTCTCTCGCAGACTGCTCCTTTCATAACTTGCTCTCTGCCACCTATCCACACGAGCTTTCCTTCTCAAGCTCCGCCCACCTTTTCATTTCCACACACTTATCCGGTGGCTTCAACACCTTATATAGGACATCCCTATTCGGTTGCCTCAACATATTCGTCCTCAATACCTTATCAACATTTAGCCCCCCCATTGTCTAGTGGAGGCCCTTGGCCCAATCCTCCACCTTTTACAACGACCGCACCATCATCTCATCCCACCACTGATTTCATCAAACAAATGATGAACAAAATACAAAATCGGAGGCTTGTTTGGGAAGTCGTAGCACCACGACATACGAGCAAGTTTGTCGGGAGCCTATTCATCCTTTCTCGTCCCCTTCATTCATATCCTCCTCAATGGGAATTACCAAAATTCACTCGTTTTAATAGTGAGGATCTGAACAACATTTACGATCACTTAGACATGCCCGCTATCGATCGATTGCTCATGATGATGCCTTACTACTCCGCACTTTTCCCATGTCCTTATCAGGACCTACCTTGGAGTGGTACAGTGCTTTAACCCAGCACTCAATCTTCTCTTTTAACCAATTAGCCCAATCTTTCTTGGATCATTTCTCCATTAACATTGCTAAGAAAGTATCTATCACCGACCTCTATGCCATCGACAATTTGAAGACGAATCTATCGCAGATTTCATTGGACGATGGCGGGGCCTTATCAACCAACTTACTTATGCCTTGCCTCAGGCCGAACTTATCGAACTCTTTACGCGGGCCTGCGCTAAGCACATTTCTCCTACCCTCCAAATTCAAACTTTCCGCACATTTGACGAGGCCTTTACTATGGCTCGGAAACTAGAAATTCGAGCCTTAGAGGAAGAGAAATTGCGGTTGCACAACAAAAACCCCAATTTCGAACCCAAGACTCCACCAACAAACCTAACACCACCAATCCTCACACATCGACTGCTTTGAAATCAAAAGGAGCTGTACATGCAGTGATGGTCAAATCCCAAACACCATCTAATACCCCGCCAAAAACCACCTATAAGTATAAAGCCGAGCCCATCAATTACACTCCCTTGGGAGAAACTTATGGTGTGATATTGGAAAAATTGCTCAAAGCAGGAGCTATTACCTTACCTCCTGTTAAACCTCACTCCGGGTTTGATTCCACCCACGCTATACCTTCTTGGTACAAAGAAAATGACTTCTGTAACTTCCACTACGTGAAGGGACACAGTCATGAAAACTGCAAGATGTTGAAAAACATAGTGCAGGAAATGGTTGATGCAGGGGATATAGCCCTCGATAATCCTAATGCCCCTGCTAACCAAAATTTGAAAATCTTCAACAAACCATTCCCGAACCACTCATCTAACAATAACATAAACCAAGATATCTTAGCCGAGGAGAGTGTTCATGAAATCCATGTAGTCTTCGACTCCCAGCCAAAAGCCTCTATCGAGAAAATTTTGAATCAAGCCTCTTCACTAACGCAGGAACCCGAACCCCCTTCACCACCATCAAGACAAGACGAAATCCTTGCCGTTCCTTTACCCATAAAGGAATTAACCGCCCAGAGTTCTCTTCTCACAGAGGAGCCTTCTTACACCACATCTCTGCAAGACTGTGAGCGGATGTTATCTAGCTTATCTATTTCCCAAACATCTCCTTCTACCACTCTTGTTGTACAAGAGGAAGACTCGCCACTTTTTTCGTCATCCTTAGACGAGAAACCCCTCGAACCGACATCACCAAATTCTTTAATCATGACGGATCCTCTCAAACATGCCCTCCTACCTATTAGTTCTTCATCGCCTAAATATTTTCAGCGACCGGTTGACCTCTTAATGCCCATTGATATAGTGCCTCGTTTACCCCCTGTATCACACCCACAGTGGACCGGAATCACAACCCACCTTTCTTCCATACAAAAGTTCCTATTCACACATGAGGATTGTCACCCCTCAGAAGATAGACGAGTCCTATGGGAACGTTTGAGTACACCATATTCTACTCAAATGCAGATGACCGATCCAGATGCCTCTACCATATACCCGAAGTGTTTACAAAAGCTTAAAATTCCTATGTCCTCATCTTCACCCCCCTCATCTCTACCAAATACCTCATCCACCTCTATTGACCTAACCAAACCTTCCCCTACGCTTGGGACCTCACCAATACCCAGTCTAACACACCCACCTAAACGGTTAGATTTATCCAAAAGTAAAGTCGTCCATCCACTTAGGAGACAGACCCAATCTCCTCAAGTCCAACCTATGTCTCTATCACAACTAAAACCATCACCGTCACACCTACCTTCTATATTGGGACCTCATCCCTCCACCTTGCATCAATACATCATACCCCCTGCATTTTCTTTAAAACGACCTACACCTTCCACACCCATACAAAGATCCAAGGGTATATCAACACCATCACCCCAAGTATCCTGTCCACCTATCAACTCTAAACAAACTCCATCATCAAAGGATTTGTTTACTGTCACTCCTCTTTCTCCATGGTTGTTTTCTGCTACCACGTCATCTGACCAGCTAAACATAACTTCTGCGCCGAAGAGGTCACGTTTAGTTAAATCCAATTATCAAAACCCCTTGGCTAAGCCGCCACCCATACAAATCAACCATACCCAGTCATTACCGAAACCTACCCAGTCAATAGCCTCATTTTCCTCTGACTTTGACCCACTCAAAGGGTCTTACGCCAAAATCCTTGCTATGTTGGTGGAGAATGTGACCATTTCCCTACCCCCACTTAGACCCTATGATCCATCTAAACCTCGACCTATAGGTTATGATGAGTCTAAAATCTGTGCTTACCACCACACACCAGGACATGATGTAGAGGGATGCAAAGTGTTGAAAGCCATACTTCGTCAGTCACCTCTCTCGGATAAAAAGGTTAAGAAAGACAATTTACGAAGGGAGAAACCTTTAGCTTCAATCCCCTCTCCTATACCACCTGTCCCCTCCTCACCAAGATCTATCATTATTACAACCCCACCTCTCAAATACCATGACTTATCCCTACCATCTTCCTCCTCTCGTGTTCACAAGATCAATATGATTAGCGTTGCTACTTGAGGGTAGAAAAACAATGGGAAAGCTAAAGAAAGCACACCTGTGGCCTCTCTTTCTCCGTCCACCATCCCAATCGCACCATCACCTAAAGTGGTTATTCGTGGACCTACCTACCCTATCTCTAATGGAGTTGCCCACCGAACCATGATCAAACAGCTTCACCAATCACCTGTAAAAATGACACTATATGATCTCATTCAGGCCTCTGAATCTCATCGACAAGCTCTCGTTGAAATCCTTCAAGGTATAGAGGTCTTACCTAATGAAACCTTGCCCATTACCTCCATCTTAACACCCAACCACATTGCCTCTCTCACCAAACAATCTACCACTTCCGTCCCTATACAGCAAACCACTGCTGTCAGTTTCTCCGAAGACGAAATTGTTGACTTTTGTGCAAAAGATCCTGACCCCGCTCTTTTCATCTCATCTTACGTTCGAGACATCCACGTATGTCGTGTTATGATTGACGAGGGTGCTAGCCTAAACATCATCTCTTCTAAAACCTTCCAACAAATGAATATCCCCTCTAGCTGCATGTGTGCCAACCCCACCATGCTGCATTCATTCAACGATGCTATTACTTCTACCTTAGGCACTGTGATCCTTAACATTCATGTAGGGCCACGTACCTTACCCGAACTCTTCTATGTCCTTGAGGGAAAATTCCAATACAACATGTTGTTAGGCCGCCCTTATATCCGGGCTATGGGATGCGTTTTCTCCACCTTACATAGATGCATAAAATTTGAGTACGAGGGAAGTCCTATACCGTAAGTTGACCCTCCCCCTTCAAAACCTGCAATATGTTATATAGCCCCAATGATGTGCTTGTACCAGTCAAGACACCCATTCATCCAACCCAACCATCCACCTCAACCATCCACCTCAACCACACCTACACCTTCAACCAATGAGACCGCTGTCACAAATACCACTTCCTTTCCCGTAGACAACATCCCAACCTCGGACCCTTTAGTAGATGTTTTTCAACGCCTCACATTGGGGAGTATCACCTAGTAGATGTTTTTCAACGCCTCACATTGGGGGAGTATCATCTATATAACGTTAGCTCTTTCCATACCCCACAGGAGTACGGACAGTTACATGCGCATCCTACCTACGACCGTCGTGTGGGGGAGGTAATCTCCTACGGACCACCTAATTGCCACACCAACCTAACGTATGGGGGTGTCGACACATCCTCTGTTACCCTTGAACCTCCCCTTGGTGTGGTTCCCTTCCAATCTGATTTTCAATACCTGACAAATCATCGTTTTCGCCCTCACCTTCTTGACTCGTTGTGCTTGGAAAGGTTTTGGTTTTGGTCTTTATGAACAAGGCCGACATACAATCATTCCCATTACTACACGCAAACACAAAGATCGTCGTGGTCTTGGATTCTCTGAACCCCCTACACTGAAAACATCACATATCCGTTGTATCTAGGAAGATGATGAAGTCACCCCTTCCGAACCATCATCACCCATTTTTCCATCATCACCCACAGAGTCGATAAACCCTGAATCTATCCCTCCTAACTTTTTTTTTTCATAAACGCTATCTTCTTGGGTCCTCTCACTTATCAACGCGATAATGAAGACCCATCTTCTCTTCCCCTTCTATATCCAGACATGATCAAAGAGGACTCGCCTTCAATTAATGTTGTTGAGTGCCAGGATGACAACTCCATCCTCACTTACCTTGGTGTGGACGACTCTTATATTCAACACGCCTTGCCATATGATACTCAAACCATGTTGAATGAGTCAACTATAGAAATCAAAATTCACACCGAGGATGATCCTCACATTGTGAAGATCAGACAATCTCTTACCGCATCAGAACAAACTGCCTTCACTACCTTCCTCGGTGCCGCATGACCAAGCTTTCGCTTGGTCCTACGTGACATGCTAGGAATTGATCACGACATTGTTGTCCATAACATTACCCTAAAACCCGATGCCAAACCAATTAATCAAAAACTGAGAAAAATGCATCCGCGCATTGCCCTCTTGGTCAAAGAAGAGCTTCAACGACTCCTTTTCTGTTTCCTTCATCTTACCTATTGACTACCCTCAATGGATCTCTAACATCGTACCTATTACTAAAGCAACAAGGGGACTTCGGATATGTACAGATTTCTGGGACCTTAACCTCGCTTTCCCGAAGGATGACTTCCCCCTCCCAAGTATTGATCAACTTGTTGATCTCACTGCGGGCCATGAGATGCTTTCTCTCATGGATGGCTTCTCAGGATACAATCAAATTTTGGTAGCCCCGGCCGATCAACATAAAACTACCTTCATAACTCCTTGGGGAACCTTCTGTTATCGTGTCATGCCATTTGGCCTTAAGAATGCTAGTGCGACCTACTAGCGGGCTATGACTTACATATTTCATGACATTATGCACACTATCCTTGAGGATTATGTCGATGATCTTCTTGGAAAATCTAAACATCGCAGTGAACATCTCGATGTTTTAACCATTATTTTCAATCGCCTGTTACAATATTGTGTTCACCTTTAACCAAAGAAATGTGTCTTTGGTGTCCTTTCAGAAAAACTTCTTGGTTTTATCGTCTCTTTGCGTGGCATCGAGGTCGATCCAGCTAAAGTCAAAGCTATCCTAGAAATGCCCCCACCTACTAACCTCAAATAGTTGCGTAGTTTGCAAGGTAAGCTCCAATCTATCCGGCGTTTCATCTCCCAACTCTCGGATCGATGTCAACCTTTCCATCATCTCCTTAAAAAGGACATTGTCTTTCAATGGAGCGAAGAGTGCCACCAAGCCTTTGAGGCTCTTAAAGCCTATCTCTTGCAACCACCCGTGCTTATCCCACCTCAAGACGATCGCCCTTTTTATCTTTACCTTTCTACCACCGACCATGCTGTAGGAGCCATGCTCACACATCGTGACTCCAAGCATCGAGAACAAGCCATTTATTACATAATTCGTACTCTCGTGGATTACGAGACTAGGTATACACATGTAGAAAAGTTGTGCCTAGCCCTATCATTCGTAGCCACCAAACTCCGACACTACCTCCTGAATCACAAAACTTTTGTCATCACCAACGCGGACCCCATTCATTATATGTACACCAAACCTCATCTAAACCAACACATTTCCCGATGGCTTATGCTCCTCATTGACCTCGACCTTGAATTTGTACACCAGAATTCAATCAAAGGACAAACTATCGCAGACTAACTCGCGGAAGCCCCTTTACCTGGGGAGTAATTTACCAATTTTAATTTCCCCGACGAACTCATTGTCACTCTTTCACTCAAGAAGGAGTCATATCTAATGACCCTCTTCTTCGATGGATCCAAATGCCAGCGCGGTGGTGGAGCCGGCATTGTTCTCATTCCTCTTAATGCTGAGCCTATGCCTCTTTCATTCCGGCTCGATTTCCCCTGTACTAATAATACAGCGGAATACGAGGCCCTTGTTTTGGGTCTCCAGGTTACGTTACACTTAGGTGTCAAGTCTATTAACATTTTCAGCAACTCCCAACTGGTAGTCAATCAAGTTATGGGCATCTACCAATGTAAAAATGAGGAACTTCAAAAGTACAAACATTACGTGGATTCACTTTTGACCTTATTTACTCATTATTCTATCCAAACCATTCCCCGCTCCACTAACAAATTTGCGGATACTATGGCTTGCTTAGCCTCGCAAATTCCTACCTCACCAATTGACTCTGACATATTCGTCTTGGTCCAACAACTCTTTGCCCCATCTTACTCCGCCCCGGATGTTTGTATGATAAATAATGTGTCTGCTAATTCGTAGGATACTTGGTATCACCAATTTCACAACTATCTTACAACCTCTGTTCTCCCACCTGACCTTACTAGTAACGGCAAACGTGCTTTTCTTAAAAGTGTTTCTCATTATGTCATCATGGGGGGACTCCTCTATAAATGTGGCTTTGATGGCATCCTCCTGCGATGTCTAACCAAAGGCAAAGGTTACCTATACCATCCAACAAGTCCACGACGGTATTTGTGGTGGACATTTTAGTGGCCTTGCCATGGCCAAATGAATCCTTCGCCTAGGCTATTATTGGCCTACTCTTAATAACGACTGCTACAAATATGTTAAGCATTGTGTTATGTGTCAACAACATGCCAACCTTCAACATACTCCTAGCCATCCGCTACAGGTCGCACGAGATCTTTGGCCTTTCTCACAATGGGGTTTAGACCTTATTGGTGAGATTCACCCACCATCTTCGCAACATCACCATTGGATAATCACAGCAACAGAATATTACACTAAATGGGTGGAATCCATTCCACTCATTTCAACCAAAAAAGAAAAAATCGTCGAATTCATTAACCATCACATTATCATCGTTTTGGTCTTCCTCATCGCCGATAACGAGATAATGGAAAATCTTTCAAAAATAAGTTGTTACAAGACCTTTGTGACAACTTTGGTATCAAACTTAGCTTCTCATCACCTTACTATCCACAAGCAAATGGTCAAGCTGAATCTTCTAATAAAACCCTAACCAAAATCCTCATGAAAGTTGTTAACGATTCTGGAAGCAATTGGCCTGATCACATCCCCTTTGCCCTTTGGGCTTATCGGACTAGCATTCACACCTCCACTAATGCCACCCCATTCTCTTTGGTATATGGTACCAAGGCTATCTTGCCTCTCGAAATACAAATACCCTCCCTAAGAATATCTCTTCAGGATATTCTCACTAATGATGATTTCCGCCAAGAGCGGTTATCCCAATTGGAGCTTCTTGACGAGCGTCATCTTACAGCTCTTGACCACCTTCAAATCTATCAAAAACACATCAAGCGTGCTTATGATAAGCAACTCCATGAGCGTACCTTTAAGGTTGGTGATCTTGTCCTCAAAGAGAATCAGCATGTAACCAAACTAGAAAAGAGCAAACATGGAAAATTTGCTCCTAATTGGATTGGGCCCTACATTATCACTCATACTTACGGATCAGGCACTTACCGTTTAGCTTCGCTTAATGGTAAACCTGAGCCTGAACCCCTTAATGCCTTACATCTTCGACCATTCTACTGTTGAATTTAGTGTTATATCACTTCTTATCTACCTTGTGCTCGTCCCTTGAGCTCATTTACTACCTCATACATTTTTGTTCCATGCATCTCAAAATAGAATCAAGCTCACGTGGTTTGGTCATTACCTCCTCTTAAAGATGCCTTCCCCTTTTTAGTCTGGTCCATGACTTAAAAGTATCAAAATAACATGTTCTCAATTGTACACTTATGGGATATTCTTGAGTCAAACTTCCTACAAAACTAGATGCTTCATGCCAAACGGACATCTAGACCTCTAAGTTATACATAGACTGCTCCCTCGAAGGATAGCTATGTGTAAAGTCACTTCTACTATTATAAATAGACTGCTCCCCCAAAGGACAGCTATACACAAAAACTGCATCTGCTACTATAAATAGACTGCTCCCTTGAAGGACAGCTATACAAAGTCAGCCTTTATCAGAAGCTTCTCGCATTGATCAGCTTCGTGAAGACCTCAAGAACAACAAAATACATATCCCCTATGGACTTCCCACATTGATCAGTCTATATCCAGAAAAATAAAAGCAGTATTCCAAAGCACTTTTGAGTCATGGACTTGTCTATTTAGGTTTGGTTCTCTTTCATCAGAATAATCACCTTATAATAAGTTCTCTGCACCCCAGCTATACCAGCCACCTCACCTCACCATTCGTCAACACAACAAAACTCAAGGGACATGACGTATATCCGATATATTGTGATAATACGACTCTTTTCACCTATCGACTTCTCGCCTATGCAAGGCACCTAGGGATTCAAGCCCCTCCTATGTTAATATGTGGTTTGTTTAGCTCTTCTCAACTACGGGAAAATTTTGCCTCTTTTACTCGACTCTAGGATTGTGTGTTGACCTTAATCAGGACATGATTCCCTACTACTTGGGTAAGCTAACTTTCGTTTCACCTATACCTACACCAACATTGCCAATCCCTTACCAACACCAACAACGTTACCCTACCAATATCAATATTTTTACCAACCAAAAAATTGCCTAACCATAACCAAATTACCTGAATTCACCTCTCCCTGGTCCTAAGGGAGAACTACATCGGTCTGAGGCCCCTCCTTGCTTTGTGCAATGGGCTATGTAGGCAGCACTTAGGAGACATGGGGTCTCCCAAGGTTAGCTCGACCATCCCCTACCATAACCTATCATGTGTGGTATATATAAATCTATTTGTGTATTTCTATTCGCTCACATTCATCTTTATCCTTTTTCAAAACAAAACATTCAAAACACAACCATTCTTATTATTATCATAACTCAAATCAACATACATATTTAGTTTTATTTAGATGTTAAACAAATACATCTTCTCTATCATCGACGCGCAGGTCGGCATCCTTATTTATTCTTATACTCTTATGAAATTCACTTAGACCCTTGTGCCTCCTCCCGAATCAGGTGGTGATCATGATCGTCGATGCCACTCACTTGGCCTCTCCATCCTCAAAGGTGCCACTGCTATTGGTTCCTCCCACTGATCCGCCAACATCTCCTGTAACATACGAATACGTCCTCTTGCGTGGAGGAATCTTGCCTCTAGTCTCTCCACTCGTGACTCTGCAACCGCTAACAATCCCGTTGTCTCATTCACCTACATTTGGAGCTGATGAACTAAACCCTACAGACGATCTCTCTCCGCTGTAATCACAGCTATGTCAGGACGATCACGTACACCTCACAACTCTGCTACCCACCATACCCTCCTTTGCTAAATAGCCTTTTTGAATTCATTGGCCACATTCACGGCCGCACCCAACCAACTGTGCCCGGCGACCTCCAAGGCCGCAACCAACCATTCGCCCGACCCAAGGCCACAACCAACCAATCGAGGCCCGACCGGTGGCGCAACCAACCATTTGGCCCGACCCAAGGCGCGGACCACCCATTTGGCCCGACCCAAGGCGCCCAACCAATCGAGGCTCGACCCGAGGCGCAACCAACCATTTGGCCCGACCCAAGGTTGCAACCAACCAATCAGGCCCGACCCAAAGCCGCAACCAACCATTTGGCCCGACCTAAGGCCGCAACCACCCATTTGGCCCGACCCAAGGCCACAACCAACCAATCAGGCCCGACCCAAGGCCGCAACCAACTATTTGGCCCAACCCAAGGCCGCAACCAACCATTTGGCCCGACCCAAGGCCGCAACCAACCAATCAGGCCCAACCTAAGGCCGCACCACTTAAATACCTCACCCAAAACCCGCAAATTACAATTTTATCCACCCATCATGTAGCTTTTTGTTCAATCGAGCTCACCTATTCGTGTTTTAGCATGATTAGGGTACTTGACTTGATCAGCCGACCAACTTTGCCTAGACCGAGACCGTGACGTTTATCTCGACCAAACCAACCATTTGGTACTGCCGAACATACCTAAACGTTCCTGTACCTTACCCATTATATCCCCTGGAGCTACTTCCTATGCCTTGGATACTAGGATTATATCACCCTTGTTTGGATAAACTATCGACCTTTACCTATGAATTGCTTGTTTGCTCTTCAAATCATGTACCCTGGTCGCACTATTACATTTCAACGTGTGTCTGCTTCCTTGAACTTACCCCACCATATTACCATCATCTCAACACCATTTACACTTTATCAACCCTATCCCGATTTCACATTACCTCAATCTACATGATAGATTTGAGGGGGATTACCTATACCCATACGGGAGTAACCACTTCTTATTATTGTCAGTGCAGCTTTACAAGACAAGCTACACAAAAACAAGGGGCTAATGTAGACACCAAATTTGTGTCTTACGACCCCCGTGCCCCGCATCTCATTTCGCAACCTAGCCTCATCACCTAAACCTTACACAATTATTTATTAATTACCTTATAATTAATAAATCCACATCTCCAAACCTACCACCTCATTTCACCACCTCATCATGACCTAGTCCTAACCCTAAACTAACCTAATTAAGACCTATAACTTGGTCTACATCCACACCCATGACTAATTACTCCTCACCCGCACCAAAATCAACCTAATAATGACTTGACCAAGCCCACAACTAATTCCTCGGGAGAAAAGGAGGGAAAGTTGGCTATTTTACTAAAAATAGCTCACTTTGACTTAACCGATATCGGTTCCTACTCGACCGCCGTCGGTTACGTAACCGCCATCGGTTCCCTGTAAATGACCTCCCCCAACCAAAAACAAAGGATCGGAACCTGGGAATTGATTGGAAGGATCGGGAATTCACTTGGCCGAGTAGAGACAAGTGAAGGAAAGAGAGGAGTTTGCAGAGAAGGACATCAAGCCCAAGACTGCAACTGAGTAACCGGAGCCCAGTGACACTCATCCAAGCATTGGGAGAGAAGATAGCTCATCTTTGATTGTCGATCATCCTACCTGAGCCCTGCCTTCGTTATCACAGTCTTTAGACCTAATATCTCCATCAGGAATTAGTAAGTAGTATCTTGTATGTTCTTTTAATAACATTTCTTGGACTTCTGAATCACAGCAATTCTAAGTCTATTCCTAGATCTACTACCCGGTAACACCCTCCATCTAACTGTCATTCCTCTACCCCTACATTGCCCCAAGAACAGCCCCATACTCTCTGAGTCTTCTCCATCACCCCATTACCTATCCCTAATCATTTACAGCCTTATAAACACCATAGCCACCTTATAGCCACCTTATAGCCAACCTTCACTAAAAGCCCCTAAACCACTGCCCCTACCGATATCGGTTATCAGAAACCGGTACCGGTGACAGTGACCGGCATCGGTCACTGTGATTCAAAACCAAAACGAGCCCTTTCCTCTATTGTTTTAACAAGGTAATTAAATTGTAATTTTGCAATAATTTGTGTTAATTCATATTAGCAGGGAATTGACAACCTTGAAAGGAAGTCTAATATTTCCTGGGCCCAAGGCAGTTCCCTCATTTATTGTCTAATTAGAATCTGGTGGTCTTGTATTCTTACTTGCAGGTAGTCCTTCCCAGACAAAAAGGAGTTCTTCGCAATCGACCTGATCTCTCTCTACGGTACGCGCACACCCTCTCAACATTCAACAGGTATTCCTCCTAGCCCTAACCCTTATCTGTTTCTCAAAGGATTGAAAGGATAGAAAGCTGACTCTATTCTAGAACGGAAGCATTCTATGCGAAACACACGTTTGTATGTAAAATTTGTTTCTTCTTGATATACTACCCATGTAAGATTTATATTTTTAAAGGAACATGATTATGAGAAGAAAGAGCATTGTTGAAGATTAGTTTAAGTTCTCTTAACCTTATTAAATCTATTCAACTACCATATGAGGTATTTTGAAGCTTAAAAAGCTACGAACCTTGAATAGATAGCACCGAACCTTGAGAGAGAATATTTTTTAACAAAATAAGATTGAGACAAACGTTTTGGCACATTTTCGGGCCCAAAATCCACCATCTTGAGGCTGAAAATTAGGATTTAAGTTGTAGTTTGGCTATTTTAGAGAATTAGTTAATTTTAGTCTATTAGTTGCATTATGAGATGGAAAGTTGGAAATTCCTCTAATTTAGGCATGTAGAAGATGCATTGCAATTTTTGTGCTGTACAAATAAGCATGCAAACTTACTAAGAATAACAGGTTCTAGTAAACTACTAAAAATAGTAATTTATGCCACCTAGAGTAGATTTAGTCAAAGTTAGTTAGAGTTTTCTTGGAAACTCGAGTTGGGAGTTATTTTCCTATTTAGGAAACATTGTAATTCATGATTGATAACAAAGAAGGAGATCTATTTTCTTTTGGAGTTCATATCACTAGTATATTGAGTTTGTTTAGAATTTGGCTACATTATCGGTATCGAGATGGTTCGAGTCTTGAAGGATAAAAAAAATGGCAAGAAGATGAAGAGGAAGAGGAGGTGGTATTTTCCCTAGATGAATAGAAATATGAAAGATGTGTAGAGGAAAGTTGTTTCTTCATAATGATAACCCAAAGAGGAAATCAAGGTGGAGATGACACAGATGAAGAAGAAGTTTGTGAAGAGGAGGAAATGCACAAGGACCACCCTTAGCTTTTGAAGAAAGGATGCTTCGAGCATTAGAAGGAAATAATGATGGGATAAGAGTTGATGTTTTAGAGTATGGAGGTAGTCTAAAACTAGAGGAGTTGATAGACTGGTTGACTAGCATGGGAAAATTTTTTTGAGTGGAAGGCTATGTTAGAAGAAAAGAAGGTAAAATTTGCATGCACGAAATTGAAAGGTCATGCTATGTTATGGTGGGATCACCTACAAAAAGATTGGTCAAGAAAAGGGAAAGAAAAATTAGGACATGGAGTAAGATGGAGAAGAAGCTAAAAGATAAATTTCTCCTGTGGATTATGCACAAACCCTTTACATGAGGTTTCAAAATCTTAGAAAAAACTTACAAATAGTGCAAGAATACAGAGATGAGTTTTACAAGTTGTCCATTCATGTGTAGAGCATGAAGAAACTAAGGAACAAATGGCTACAAGGTATGTAAATGGATTAAAATTTTCTATTCAAGATGAGATAAGCATGCACAAGATTAAGAGCATGGAGGATGCCTATCAATTTTCCTTAAAGGCAGAGGAAAAATAAAGTCATCAAAGTTTTAGGAGATCACCTGGGATGAATAGGGGGCCTCATCTTACTTTCGAGGATGAGATGGTTTCAGTCAAGGTAGGGGAGAACCACCTCGTGGAGTGGAAAATCAAGAAGATACAAGACAAGATTCCCCAAATCAACAAAGAGGTAGAGGATTTCCTAGGGGTAGAGGATATGTTGGCGGTAGAGGATGGGAGGCTCCATGAAGACCATTTGTTTGTTACAGATGTGGTGAAGAGGGGCATAGGGCTTTTGAATGTACCCGCATTATTATACACATGACAAGAGGCAAGTAGATCCTCCAAGAGTAAATCTTGTTGAAGTTTGAACAAGAAGAAGAACATGACCTAGAAATTCCACTAGATGTGGAGAAAATATGATGATCAAAAGGATGATGATTTCTCCAAGAAAGGATATCAAGGGGGATGCATGGCTGCATATAAATATTTTCATAACAAGATGCACTTCAGGAGGAAAGGTATGTAATGTTATTATTGATGGTGGTAGTTGTGAGAACATGGTTTCAAATGAGATGGTTGAGAAATTGGGTCTGCATTGTGAGAAGAATCCTAACCCTTACCGTATTGCATGGTTTAAGAAGGGTAATGAAGTTACTTATTGATAAGAGATGTTTAATAATTTTTTCTATTGGGAAAAGTTATAAGGATGAGATTTGGTGTGATGTTATTCCTATGGATGCATGTCATATGTTTCTTAGGAAGACCATGGCAATTTGATAGAAAATTTATTCATGACGGGGAAAGAATACTTATACTTTTGGAAGGATGGCACAAAAATAGTTTTCTACCTCTTAAGGAAGAGGGAAGGCTGAAAAATATTCTTTCTACAAAGGAATTTGTGAAGGAGGCAAAGTAAATGGGTTTTGTTATGCACTAGTCACAAATAAGGATGAACCTGTAAGTGCACAAATACTAGTAGAAATAACAAAATTAATAGAAGAATTTTCTGATGTTATTCCTGATGAGCTACTAGATGGATTACCACCCAAAAGAGATATTCAACACCATATTGATTTGATTCCTAGGGTCTTCACTCCCAAATCAAGTGGCTTATAGGATGAGCCCGACATTGCATGTAGAGTTGAATAAGCAAGTGGCAAGAGCTCGTGAGAAAGGGGTAGTAAGGGAGAGCATGAGTCCATGTGCAACCCCAACTTTATTAACACCAAAGAAGGATGGAACATGGAGAATGTGCATGGATAGCAGAGAAATCAATAAAATTACAATCAAGTATAGGTTCCCAATACCTCACCTTGATGATATGATGGATGTGCTTGTTGGATCTAGGTATTTCACCAAGATTGATCTTGAAGTGGTTACCATCAGATTCGGATCAGAGAAGGAGATGAGTGGAAAACAACATTCAAGACAGGGAAATGGATTATATGAGTGGTTGGTGATGCCATTCGGGTTATCTAATGCACCTAGTACTTTTATGAGTTGATGAACACTATGATGTGGGAGTATAATGGTAAGTTTGTTGTGGTTTATTTTGATGATATCTTGATTTTAGTAAAACTAAAGAAGAACATTTGAGGCATCTGAGGGTGATATTTGAAGTGTTAAGGAAAGAGAAACTCTATGCAAATATGAAGAAGTGCATGTTTATGCAAGAGAGTTTGGTATTTTGGGCTTTATTATTTCAGCAGATGGGGTATAGATGGACTTAAAGAAGATAAAGAAAATTATTGAATGGCCTACTCCATGAGAGTATAATAGAGGTAAGAAGCTTTCATGGTTAGCAACATTTTATAGAAAGTTTATTAAAAATTTCAGTAGTATTGTAGCACCTATAATAGATTGCACAAAAGGAAGGGAGTTTTTGTGGACAAAGGCAGTTGAGGATAGTTTTAAGTTCTTGAAGAAGAAGGTGACAAAGGCACCCATTTTGGCACTACCATATTTTGATAAAGTGTTTGAGGTTGATTGTGACACCTCACATGTGGGTATTGGTGTTGTTCTAAGTCAAGGTGGAAAGCCAATAGCTTTCTTTAGTGAGAAATTGAATGAGGTAAGAAAGAACTACTCTACTTATGATGTGGAATTTTATGCAATTGTACAAGCATTGAGGCATTGGAGGCATTACTTAGTGCCTAAGGAGTTTGTGTTATTTACAGACCACATAGCCCTAAAGTATGTGAATACACAAAAGAAGTTGAATAGTAGGCATGCAAAGTGGGTATCATTTTTGTAGGGTTATACTTTTTCTCTAAACATAAATCAGGAAAACATAATCAAGTTGCAGATGCATTGAGTAGGTGTGTGACTTTATTTACAACTATGGAAAATGAGGTGGTTGGTTTTGAAGCAATAAAAATTTGTATTTTTGATTCTGATTTCAATAATATTGTTGAAAGGTTAATTCATCCATTGTCAGACAATGCAGGAGATGTCTAGGATGAGTTATTTTATAGGATGGCTATCTATTCAAGGGATGCCAACTATGTATTCCAGTTGGGTCTATGAGAGAGAATATAGTGAAAGAGTTGCATAATGGAGGATTGGTTGGGCATTTTGGTAAAGATAAGATGATAGCCTTGGTAGTAGAGAAATACTATTGGCCAAAGATGAAAAGAGATGTGGTAAGATATGTGGAGAGGTGTCGAATTTTCCAAGTCTCGAAAGGCCATGCACAATAATACAGGGTTGTATATGTCATTTCTTGTTCCTAAAGGGTCGTGGAAAGATTTGAGTATGGATTTTGTTTTGGGATTACCAAAAACACAATGAGGTAATGACTCAATTTTTGTGGTTGTTGATAGGTTTTCTAAGATGGTTCATTTTATTTCCTGTAAGAAAACAAGTGATGCGACAAGAGTAGCAGATTTGTTTTTTAGAGAAGTTGTTATGTTTGCATGGTGTTCCAAAACCATTACTTCAGATAGGGACACAAGGTTCTTAAGTCATTTCTAGAGGACTTTATGGAAGAATTTGGGAACTAAACTATAGTTCAATAGTGCCTATCATCCTTAGACTGATGGGAAAACAGAGGTGGTAAATAGGAGTTTGGGAAACCTGTTAAGGTGCATAGTTGGGGAAAAGCCAAAACAATGGGACTTAGCATTACCACAAGTTGAGTTTGCATATAATAGTTCCATAAATAGATCCATGGGAAAGTCTCCATTTTTATTGTGTATGGGAGTAATCCAAATGGGGTGTTAGATTTGGTACAACTACCAATTGATGGCGAGTCAGTGATGATGCAGAAGCATTTTCCGAACATATACAACAATTACAGGAAGAAGTGTGGAAGAAGCTGTAGAATAGTAATGATAAGTATAAGGAAATAACATATGTGCATAGACGATGGAGAAAGGTATTTATAGTTGGTGAGTTGGTTATGGTATACCTTGGAAGGAAAGGTTTCCAAAAGGAACCTATAATAAATTGAAGTACAAGAAGATTGGTCCCTGCAAAATCGTGAAAAAAATAAATGATAATGCTTATGAGGTAGAATTTCTAGGGAATTTTGATATTTCTCCAGTGTTTAATGTTTCAAATTTATATTCTTTTCATGGGGATGGTGTAGAAGGGGATGTTATTGATGAAGTAGTAGATTGGAGGCAAGCAAGTTCTAGTGAAGAAGAAAGAAGAAGTGGATCAGATTCTAGATAAGAAAATAATGGACATGCGACATGGGAAATACAACAAATATTTGGTACATTGGAAAGGATTGGAACAAGAGGACAATACTTGGGTCATAGAGTGGGAGATTAAGAAGTTGGATGCAAGATAAATGGAAGAAATTTGAAGAAGACAACTTGCAGGAGCTGCGTTTTTTTCAAGCAGGGGAGAATGATGCACAAAATTTTTATAGGAACTTGAAAAGGTCATAACTTGTGCTCCGGGTGTCTTTGAGTCGTTTTTTTTTTTTAAACCACATGTTTGATGATGAGATGAGACAAATGCATCTGGGTTCACTCCACCTACTGAGTTGGAGTAATTTTGCACATTTTCGGGCCCAAAATCTGCCATCTTGGTGAAAAATTAGGATTTAAGTTGTAGTTTATTTTTTTCCTATTTTAGGGCATTAGTTAATTTTAGTCTATTAGTTGCATTATGAGTTGGAAATTTAGAAATTCCTCTAATTTAGGCATGTAGAAGATGTGTGGAAATTTTGTTGCACGAATAGCGAATAAGCATGCTAGTAAACTACTAAGAATAGAATAGATTTTCAAATTTATTTATAGTAAACTATTTAAAAATAGTAATTTGATTCGATAATAAAGAAGGAGATCGCCACCTAGAGTAGATTTAGTCAAAGTTAGTTAGAGTTTTCTTTTTTGATTGGAAACTCAACGAGTTGGGAGTTGTTTTCCTATTTAGGAAACATTGTAATTCATAAATCCCTCATACATGAGAGTATACTTTTCCACCAATTCAATTTGATAATAAAAGAAGGAGATATTTTCTTTTGGAGTTCATATTATTTTTTAAGTCATTTCTATTTTAATCTTAAAAAAAAAAAATTTAAATCTCTTTGACCACTTATTTTCTAGAGTTAAATTCAAAAAAAATATATTTATGTTAATATTCTACAAAAGAAATTTGGGTTTCCATGCATCTTCCAATAAGATGATTTATCTGTAGTTATTAGTGTCATTCTACATAAAAAAATCATAATATCAATTAATCTTTTATTTACAATAATCACAACAATCAAAATAAACATATTATAAGAATGGGTAGCTTTATACATAAATTGATAAATTTATAAAATTAAATATTATTAATTTATGTATTTTATTGAATCATATAAATTTTGATAGAAAAGGATAATATCAAGTTCAATGAAGTTATTTTATATTTCCATTAAAAATTATAATTTAAACAAAACATATATCTACTTGAAATATACTCAATTTCTAACATAAAATATAAGGGTAAATTTTCCCCAAATATCCAACCCTTTGACACCACACTTGCATTTGTTTTTATAAATATAATAATTTAAAAAGAACCAAAACCCTAACAATAGACAAAAATCCCAATTCTAAACATCTATGAAATGGGAGATGAAAACAATTACGCTAATAAAATTAGATAGCTATGGAAAGGATTTTGAAATGTTACAAAATTTAGTAAGTCAATAATTAAAGGATAAGTTAGGTTCAATAGTGTTAAAGAGATTTGATTGTTTTTATTAGCATAAAGCTCGGCTTTTTTAATGTAATAAAAAGATTATTTTCTTTGTTTCTTTAATTCCATTTATGAACTTTTGATAATTTTAACACTTTTTATAAATTAGAAATCATTTTATATAAAATAAAATTGGTTTACAATTATGAATCTCTATACATTTAACTTATAAAAGGGTGAAAAGTCAAGGAGAAACCCACACTTCACATAATCATTCTTCATAAGTGTAACTAACACTACATATATTCTTAGGGTAATGACCCTCTAAAGAAAACATAATTATGGGATCCATATGTCCTTATTAAAGAGAAGGACACTTCTTAAAGAAATAAATCTAGTCCAAGTTTGTCTCATGAATAATTAAATGATTGGAATTTGTCTCAATAAATTGATTTACCCTCCTCGTAGCATTATCATATATCATGAATAAATCATTACAAAGAGCTTTAATGCCATATGTTTTTGTTGTAATTTGAGCACTACTAGTACTCATATATATCTAGACATTATGTATTATATGTGTTTTCATATTTATTATGTATTGTGTGTCCTTTGACTATTAATCCATTCTTCCCATGTAATGTGAGATAAATTTTGTTCAAAAGATGTCCTTATGAGTACTCAATTAGACCTACGAAATTATATAGTGGGTCTCAATGTCTATCTTAAAGCCTCATTAGCTATTCAAATCCAACCTCAATAATATATACCATATCCAACCTCAATAACCTATTTGAGATTGTAGTGTTCCCTTATTTCATAATCAATAAAATTAAGATACCCAAGGTTTGAATTAAGGTCTTAAAGCACCTAAAGACTCAAAGCATTCACCCCCCCGCCCCCAAGAGCAAGTGTAACAACCACCCACTTGTGTATATGTTTTTAATATAAGATAGTTAACTTTCAAATATAATAATATAAAAAATGTAATTGATTATTGAAAAGATTAATTACTTCTCAAATTGATTACTTTAATAAGATGTCTTTAAAGAAGTCTTAACATCAATCTATTAAGTGAAGATTTTACCTTGAAGACTTACAAAATTAGTATAGGGTCATAATATAATGTAAAATATCAAATTTCAATAGAATACAATTTTTATTATTTTGGCACTTTATAATTATTTTGAAAGGACTATAAATTGTACATGGAAAGAGCATGAAGAAATAAGCAATTGAAAGTTAAAGCACTCAAAGAGATGGATCAAAATCCAGATAGACCAATATTTTTCATCCATGTATTTTAGTTGCCACTAAAAGTAAAAAAACAACCAACAAAACAACAAAAAAAATTAAGTAATGAAAGTTAAACCTAAACAGGAATGTCAAAACAATTTCACATAGAATATTATGCCATAAATTTATTTTAATTTTCACATAAAAATGTGTGAATCAAACCTTTGAATAATAAGAATTTTCAACCTAACTCCTCCACTAACTTTCCCATAAAACCATGGATGAAAGGAACGATAACCAGATCGTACCAAGCCAAGAACATAGATGCTAATCAAACACCACGATCTATAAGATGAAGTAATTCGTCAGAATAACTTTACATAAAACCTTTGTAAACAAATGAGAAGTAATATCATATATTATTATGGAACTCAATGCAATACATTGAGAATGGGCCTTGCTTAAATAGGTAAGGAATAACAATCTAAGAACCAGTCAAGGTCATAAATCAAGCCATAAATCAAGGAAATAACTAGTCATCAAAGAACTAGTAAAGACCATAGATTTAGGAGAGAACTAGACATCAAGGATCTAGTCAATACCATAGATCAAGGAAAGAACTAGTCAATACCATAGATCAAAGAAAGAACTATACCTAATAACTAACTAGATAATATCTCTTGATATCTAAATAAGATAAAATAAATATCCACACACATAAGTGGATGAGGATAAATACAATAAAGGTAAATAAAGTACCTAGGTGAACATGAGCTAAGGTAAATACCTACTCTAACACCCCCTCAAGTGAAGCTAGGGGCCAAAATAGATGTGGCATGTCCACAGTATGAGTCGCAACTAGGCATGATGAGGTACTCATGTACAATAACTGGGAAAAAAGGGACACTGCAAGGTACCCAAAACTAGTAACAACAAAGTAAAGAGAGTAAAGACCCACTCTAAGGCATCCCAAGAAGCTTGGCTCAAAAAAATCATACTATGCTAAATAAGTTTGGTGTGTTGTGTGGTCCGAATCCACCGCTCGATCACAAAACTCAAAAACTCCATGGGCTCCACGAGAATAGCTCCATCAAGAAGCGTGAGTGATGTCGAAAGTGCAAAAAAAATCAAACATAATTGATCAAGTGTTGCAAATAGGTGTGCCATGATCCAAGAAAATAACCAAATCAACAAGGCAAGGACACAAAATCCAACGTATCACGATCCAAGAAAAGCCAAGGTAACAAGGCAAGGACACAAAACTCGAAGAAGTAAGATCAACACCACACCCTCCCATACTGCTAAATGGGTGGAGTGGCGCTACAAATCTGTATGAGTTGTCAAAACAACTACTCAAACACTGACAAACTAACATCAGGAATGCACCAGAATAGATCCCCCACAAGAGATACTGTCAACATGTCAAAAGTGTCGAAAATACAGATACAAAATCTCTCAACAAACAAGAGAGATACACTACACCTGTTAAAGAAAAATGCTCAAAACAAGAAGCATCACAATGCATAAGGTATAGAAAGTGGAACAAGAGGTGAATGGTGGAGAAGCCACACCTGTAGAGTCCTCTCAATGAATGCCTTTATCATCACCCATGAGTGATTAGATATCCACCCCAAATCAACATAGATGGATGAAGAAGATGCCTGCATATGACTTTGTGTAAAATGCACAATGGGTGCATGCAAAAGAACATTAGAATGTGTGTTAAGTTAATCATGTCGAAAATTGAAATCTTAGGTTTCTCAAGCCCGAATGAAGATGTAGAACTCATGTGTTGCTCGGGATCCTCAAAAAGAGTTGAGTGAACAAAAAAGGAGCTTTGTTAATGTGTGATCCCAATGAAGTATCTGGCTCAAAACCAATTTCATGGCGAGAATTCCACTTAACATGTGGAATAGAGGAAATAATACCCTGTGAATGTCTCATTAATGACTCCACTAGTGAGACCCATAGAATGGAGCATGTGAGAACTGAATGTAGTGGTATGCTTCTTAAAAAAGCCATGCAACTGAGCGAAGTAGGATACACAACATGTGGTATTGTAATAGGCATAGATGTGGAAGAGCATGCGATGAATAAGCTTCATAGGTGTAGAAGCATCAAGAGCAAGGTTCAAGACTCAAAGCGGCTACGTAGATCAATGTCAATGGGTGCAGGAGCAATAGCTGCAAGTGGACTAGGAGCATAGATATGGTTGTCCACAATATGATGGTGATGTTGTAGGCTAGCAAGTTTTTTCTATAGGGAGTGTATTATTGTATCCTTATCGTGAATGAGTGATTGTAGAAGAGAATTTCACTTCTTAAGCGATCTATTTTCTTCCACAAAATTTATAATATCCTCTTGAAGTCCACACACTTCAGAGAAAAACATATCATTCTCAAAATCCATGATAGGTACAAACTGCAACTCCCAAAATTTTAGGATGTTGGGCTCAGCCGAAATTGCATCCACAATTGATTACAACACTCCTCCATATTTGACACTTTATAATTATAGTGCAAGTCTCAAAATAAATAACTCCAATGGAAAGAGCATGAAAAAACAAGCACTTTTGTAAAAATGACACTCAAAACCAAGTTACCGATCAAAAGTTACAAGCTTTACAAGATTATGCTCTACTTATTTATTTTAGTTGCCACTAAAACAAAATAAATTGTTGTTGCCTTCACCACACCATAAAATTAAAGGGGCTGAAGTTAAGCACCTACTAGTAGGAATCACAAGCTTTAAGCCCTCGTATGACCATACCATATGACCAAGGGCTAATGATTTTAATTGGTGTTTGCTAGAATCATTAAGATCTATATAAGTTCCAAATCGATGTCATGGTGGGCTATTTTTTTGGTTATTTGTTACATCCACTTAATTATTATTCCACCACACTTTTATATGCATCACATACATACGTAATTATTACGAATACGCTCATTTTGGGTACATACTTCAATATAAACTCTGTTTTCTCTTCCCGCCCCTCTCGCCTGAATTATCTCCACGCACTTTTCTCACCTTCTACTACTCACAAAACACAACAAGAAAAAAATGTGTTGTTATTTTACTTCTTCCAAGTGTTGGTGCCACAGATCAAACTACGAGATCTCTACTCAACAAGTTTGGTCCGCAATGTTATTAACGGGATAAGGTCCCGCTTTCTCTTTTACGGATCTGCATGTTTTTGATAGATGGATAAAATGGAATTTTTACATGTAGGTGTGACGGTGTAGTGGTTCCATGTTGTCACTTTAACTTTTCCCCTACCATTCTTTGTTTATGAAATTTGTTTTGAAAAAAGTGTTGAATCAACGACGGTCTCCTGGTAGCCACCCAACCTACCATTTCCATGTTCGCTATGACCCCTCCACCCATACATGTTCGCTACGACCCCTCCCGCCATAACTACTCCCACCGTGACACCCCCACCACTACTCCCATTGTCATTCCTACTTCAACTACCCTTTATACAAGTGAAAGATTCAAACTATTGATTTATATATGTGTACACTTATTTACAAACTATTGTAGTCTACAAAGTCGACTTTCCGGGACGACCAACTAATTTTTTTACAAATTATGGTGCCCCTCCCCATTATGCACCCTATGAAACTACCTAGGTTGCCTAGGGTGTGAAACACCTCTGAAGCTACCCTAAATTACCATATTCATTTTCATGGCAATGGAAAAATGGTGCCAAGGTGATGCTAAAGTTTTCACCAACCTTGTGTTACCATAAGAAAAGTGATTAAATAAATAAAACCCAAAACAATGTGAAACTAACCCAATATGTAACACTATAAGCACTTCATGTAATAGTGCCACGGTTTTTAATTAATTCATTTTAGATTGAAACAGTGCAAAGTTTCTAGACGGTTTATCTTCCATACATAAAAATGGGTTCGAGAAGGAACCAAAAAAATAACCTATACACTAAGAGATCCTTTCCCTTTAATGAGAAAGAGAGAAAATAATTTAGTTAAGAAAAAGCTACAATTCATACGCTCCTACAAAAAATTGAAGAGAGTAACTAGTCTAGATGTGATTGTTTGAAAACTAGCTTTTCTTTGAGTCTAATTACTTCCCATATTGATTTCTCTAATTCTATCAAATTGCTAATTACATTAATAATTATCTATCTAGGTTGTTTTCTATCTCTTCTTGTTAGTTTATATAATACGGTCTTATCTTTCCTTGTGTATATTAATGTTTTATAGATGTGCTAATGTACTCAACTAAACATTGAAAAATGGCTAGAGTTGGCGAGCTTCATATATCTTCAATGAGAGAAACAAATTTATATGGCTTTGAGTGATTAATTACATGTGAATTTATTAACCTGCTAACTTAATGTGAATATGTTTGGAAATATCTCCTCGAGAACTTTCTAACAAGTTATGTCTCAAAACACCAATGCACATAACAAAATATGTATCTTCTAAATATCTATAGGATGCCTCTTTGTTTTTTAACTTAGCCTCCATTATATCTTGATCATATAGGAGGGTAATGTTGAAGCTTTAATTCCTATTATTACAATAATTAGAAGCTTCCAAAATATATTCTCTTAGGGTTAAACTATTACAGATGGTGGGTGGATCTCCTTATAGTTTATGAAGTAGTTTATTATTGATATGTAGTATTTGAATTTTTTTATATTGAATCATACTTTCCATAAACTAAAAACCCCAAAAATGGCCATGCAAAAGTAATTTTAGCTCAAATAAAAACACTCATTGTATAATTTTGAAAACCCATAACGTGCAATAGTTCAAAAAATGTTTAGGGGCTTTGAAAGAAACATGGTGATTATAAATCGATGAAGGTGTGTAAATCCACATCTAAAAAACTCGAAGAAATATGAGATCCACAAAAATATTCAAAAATGGAAAAAGGTATATGTCTCTTCAAAAACTCCTTTTTCAAATACGCAACCAATAATGCAAATAAATCTGAATAAAAGTCTAGATCTAACAAATATATGAGATGTAGATTATAAATAAGGCTCTAATACTAAAAGAAACGATAACTTGAGATCATACCAAGTCAAGAACTTAGATGTTGATTAAACACCACGATCAATAAGATGAAAGCAATTCACCTAGGAATAACTTTACATAAACCTTTGCAAAAAAATGAGTAGAAATATCATATATTATTATGGAACTCAATGAAATACAATGAGAACGAACCTTACTTATATAGGCAAGGAATAACATTCTAAGAACCAATCAAGGTCATAGATCAAGCCATAAATCAAAGAAAGAACTAGTCAAGACCATAGATTAAAGAGAGAACTAGACATCAAGGATCTAGTCAATACCATAGATCAAGAAAAGAACTAGTCAATACCATAGATCAAGGAAAGAACTATACCTAAGAACTAGATAATATCCTCCTAATATCTAAATAAATAAAAATAAATATCCACACACATAAGTGGGTGAACATAAATACAATAAAGGTAAATAAAGTACCGAGGTGAACATGAGCTAAGGTAAATACCTACTCTAACACCCCTCTCAAGTGAAGCTAGGGGCCAAAATAGAAGTGACATGTCCACGGTATGAGTGTCGATAACTATAGGCTCCTGATGAGGTACTCATGTATAATATATCCATGAAGAAATCTCAAACCAAAAGAAGGAAAGAATCCTACTAGAAGGAAAAAAAGAAGAAGAATGAAGATGTTATCGCAAACACCCCCAAGAATAACTTCTAAAACCCCAAGCATGCCACACATCTCAAGGTAGCAAGGTGATGCAAAAGGCTTCAGTAAATATGTATGCGTAAACCCTTTGATTGATTCGAGAATGTACTCTAAGAAAATAAATCCATCCTAAATGTGGTGACGAATGAAGTGGATGTGTATCGAATGAAGTGGATGTGTATCTTAATATGCTTGGTCCGCTGGTGCTCAACTAGGTTGCAAAAAATGTGAATTACACTTTAGTTGTCACACCAAAGTATAGTTAGTGAATCCTATGGGAATCCAAACTCTGTCAATAACTGTTGAAGTAAAAGAATTTGTTAACTCATTGAATAGCTGTTGCCATGTACTCTTCCTTTGAAGATAAAAGCACAATATCATGTTACTTTTTACACGCCCAAACAACTAGAGAAGAACCAAGACAAAAAGATAGCTAGAAGTGGAACACCTATCATCAATAGAACCTACCCAATCTGAATATGTATATCCAACCAACTGAGTAGAACCCCTAGTGTAGTGTAGGCCAAAGTGGGAAGTGTCATGCAAATAGCGCAAAATCCTTTTAGTAGACCTGTTAGTGATTACTATGAGGAGAATGTGCAAACCGAGATACAAGCCCTACTGCAAATGAAATATCAGGGCGAGTATGGGTCAAGTACATGAGACTTCTAACAAACTACCTATACAAAGTAGGATCGGAAAAGTGGAGTGGTACATGTGGAAGTAAGAGTAACCTAGACCGAAAAGGAGATAGACTTGGCTTGCAATTAGCCATATCAAAGCACTGAAGAAGATCATGGGTGTACTTTTCTCGACTCAAATGAGTCCCCTGAATTTTTATGAGAAATCTATAAACGAAGGAAATAATGTAATAACCCAAAATCTGTCATGTCAAATTATGTAGAAAGAGCCCTTTAAATAGTCCGATTGTGGGAAGAAGAGCTTCTAGTAAGCAACAGATCATCAACATACAAGACAAATATCACAATATCCTCACCAACATGCTGGAGATACATTGTATGATTGGAGTGGCAACGAGCAAAACTAGTATAGAGAAGAAAAAATCCATCTTCTCATACCGAGCCCGAGGGGCTTATTTGAGACTGTAGAGAGACCTTCGAGCCTACAAACAAGATAAGAATTTCGAACAAATCCAGTAGGTTGCTCCATGTATATTTCCTCTTGTAAATCTTCATGTAAGAAGGCACTCTTCACTTCTATCTAGTATATGGGCCACCCCTGTTATACAACAATAGCAAGTACAAGGCATACAAAATCCATCTTAGCAATGGGTGAAAAATTATTAGAGTAATCAATACCTTCAAGTGTGAAAAATCCTTTACAACAAGATGAGTCTTATACTTTTCAATGGACCCATCAACTACTTATTTGGTTCGGTATACCCACTTACACCTAACCATCTTTCTTCCTTTAGGAAGAGATACCAAAATCCCAAGTATGATTCTTCATAAAGGAAGAATACTCACTGCCATCTAATCATCCCACTCCTATATCCCATGAGCCTTTGAAAAAAGATTGTGGATCCTCATAAAACTGCACGACACAAAACTCGAACACCGTAGAATGTGCGTGACGATGCCTAGTGGATGGAAGATCTTGTATGAAAGGTGTGTCCTTAGAAACTATAAGTACAATCCCACTTAGGAATAGTGACAACATCGGTGGGAATAGGATCCTCAATGGCATTAATAACCTTCTCAAAGAAAGTATCATAAAGATGAGATGAAGGAGGCATGGAAGAAGATGAAGAATCATGAGGAGGAAGTGCTCATCAAACTAAACATTTGTTCAAAAATAACGTTATGATTATCAGAATCTAGAATTCGATAAGCTCTCATGTTCTCACAATACCCTACAAAGATCAAGGGTTTGTTCTTATTCTCCAAATCTTTCATTTTCTTCTTTGACACAAAGACCCAAACATGGCTCCCAAAGACTCAAAAAAATGGGACATCGACTTAGTGTTAGACCAAGCTTCCTCTAGAATCAAATGCAAAATACGATGTGTGGTGTGTGATTCTAAATGTAGTTAGCACAATTAACTGCTTTTGCCCAGTAGATAGGAGGTAAATCTCTAGAATGCATCATATAGTTAACCATTTCCTACAAAGTTCTATTCTTCCATTTTGCTAAGTCATTCTGTTATGGAGTATGAAGAACATAATGTTGATGAATAATGCTTTGAGTTACCAAAAATCAAAAAAATCATTTCTGAAGTACTCCCCCCATTATCAATGTGAAGGTTCTTTATACAACTAGAATATTGTTTCTCAATCAAAGCCTCAAGACTTTGAAGTGTGAAAAAACATCACTTTTGTACTTGAGAAAATAAACTCAAGTACGCCTTGAAAATTTATCAATAATGGTAAATGCATACTTAACTCCATTGAAAGAGGGGGTAGGAAAAACCATCAAGTCACTATGCACAAGCTCAAGTGGTGAAGGAACTCTCTTGAAAAATTCTTAGGAAATGGATCTTGGTGTTGTTTTACTAATGCACACTAGAGTAAACTCCCTCAAGACAAGAAAATCTAGGAAGACCATTTACCATACCTTAAGTGCTCAACTCCTTCAAATATTTGTAATTGTGATGTCTAAATATTTCATGTCAAAGCTTACTCTTTGAATATGCATGAGAAACCAATCTTGTCCCTATAGAAGAAGTGTCATCAAAACCCTCAAAGTGATATAGTATAGAACTATGATCAACAATACCTTTAGCAACAAGTAAATGAGGTTCCAACAAAGTTCGTACTTCGCCCCATGTAGTGCAAAAGTCACTATTTTTCCTTAACGTAATGAAAAATTTGATAAACATAAAATAAATTCAAGGTAATGTTAGGAACATACAAAGTGCATCTTGGATATTGTCACCATGAAGGTGTATATCACCTTTTCCCTCAATAGAAAGAATCTCCAACCTCAATTTTGGAAGTAGAACTCAAACTTAGAGAAACAAAAGACTCCTTGGAAGAAGTCATGTAATGAGAAGCACCAGAATCTATAACCCAATTATCTGCAAGTGGTGAGTGAGATCTCCCAATAACATTAAGTGCTTTTTCATGTTGATTAGAAGGAGGTGGAGTGGAGATAAAAATTGTGTTTCTTGACTACATCCTCTAAGGCTTGCATTCACTTATAACATCTATGTTCTTCATGACCACTACCCCCACAAAGAGAGTATGAAAGGCTAGACTTATTCTTGGATTTAGAAGACTCCTTGGGTTTAGAGTTGTTTTCTTTGGGTTTAGGAGCACTTTGAGATGGAGAAGGGGTGGATTTAGTTTTCCCTTGCCCTCAATATTAGATGCAAATAATTCCTTTTGAGAGGTGGAAGACTCAAGATGAGACAATTTGGATTGTTCCCTAGTAAGTCTTTCACAAAATGTTTCTAAGTCAGACATTTTGAATGTGTCACCTAAGACATCCATGCTAGAGAAAAAGGTAGAAGAAAATATTTGAAATGGTCCTCTCATCTTGGATAGAATCAAGTAAACACACTCTTCATCTTTCTTATCTCTTTCACTCCCCTTTAACTGTGTCAACAAATGCTTGAACTTGGAAAGATAGTTTATAATTGTTAGAAAATCTTCAGGATTAAGAGATGTGATCTCAATTTCAAGTTGCATGGCACCAAATAAATCCTCCAATTTCTCTCATATTTTGAAAGGAGAGTCGCATTTTTTAAATGAAGCAAAAGGTTGTCACTTACATAAGTTCCTATCAAACCCATACGCTCATCAAATTTATACAAGTACTAAAATTTCTCATATTCTCTAATGAACACTAGTTGTTATAAAGAAGTTAAAGCTCATAATCCTTTATGCTTAATTATTATTTCCATTCTTGGTTTCTATGTGTGGTAATTATGTGTTGTTAATGGCTCAACATGATCTAATGCAAAAGTAGATAAAGACTTCATCCTCAAAAAATCACCAAAAAAAATGTAAAAACTAAACAATGCAACAAGAGCCCCCTAGATTTTGGCACTTTATAATGAGTGTTGGTTACAATATGAAACTTTATAATTATAGTGCAATTCTCAAAATAAATATTTCAATGGAAAGAGCACAAAAAAACAAACACTTTTGAAAAAATTGACACTCAAAATCGAGTTACCAATCAAAAGATACAAGTTTTTCAATATTATGCTCTACTATTTATTTTAGTTGTCACTAAAAATAAATAAAATGCTCTTGCCTTTACCACACAAATAAAATGAAAGGGGGTGGAGTTAAGCACCTACTAGTAGAAATCACAAGCTTAAGCCCTCATATGACCATACCATGTGACCAGGGGCTAAGGATTACAATGGGTGCTTGTTTTCGAGAAAGTCGCATCTAATTGTTTCTTTTGGTAAAACTTGTTATTTCGGATCGTATCAAAAAAACCTTCGCCACAACAAAATACGATAACTCCCGAATATATGAATATAAAAAAATGTTTCAAAACGAAACTTGCAGATGGATGTCAACATCAATTTCTCGCTCTAATACCATAAAGGGAATAATAACTAGATCGTACTAAGCCAAGAACTCGGGATGTTAATCAAACACCACGATCAATAAAATGAAAGCAATTCACCGTAATAACTTTACATAAACCTTTGCAAACAAATGAGAAGCAATATCATATATTATTATGGAATTCAATGAAATATAATGAGAATGGGCCTTACTTATATAGGCAAGGAATAAAAATCTAAGAACTAGTCAATACCATATATCAAGGAAAGAATTATACCTAACTAGATAATATCCCTCTAATATCTAAATAAATAAAAATAAATATCCACACACATAAGTGGGTGATGATAAATATAATAAAGATAAATAAAGTACCTAGGTGAACATGAGCTAAGGTAAATACCTACTCTAAAGCAGATACCATATATGAAATGATCCGATACACCATAAGAAATACTCTTATACCATATAAGAAATGCTCTTATACCATATAGGAAATGCTATGATACCATATAGGAGCCGAGAAAGGCCAAGGAAAACTCTACAATACAAACAACCACCACACAAAGAACTCAAATGAGATGAATAGATTCACCAACAAAAGCACATTGTATTAAACTAAAAGAAAATATATAATGCATGTGTTTGCAACCAACAATGGTTGCACTAAAACAAAATCTCCCTAAGAGACTACATCTCCACCAACTTTGGAAATGGCTTTAAGCTCTAATTTTTCACGAGGACACAAAGGTTCCTTATATAGGAAAATTAAGAGGTTGAGTGAAAGGTGGGATATGATCATCTCCAAGTTACACCTCACCCTTCTCACACATGTGAGGATAACTACCACTTAAATGTGTATTTACCATATGTTTTACACATAATAAATCTCACATTGGTAACAACACTACCTAAGGTGGACTTCACAACAAGTGTGAATATGACACACACCAACACTCAAACTCTTTCTAACAAGTTATGACTCAAAGAACACAAATACACATAGAAAAAGATGTAGCTTATAAATATTTATAGGATACTCTTTGTTTTTTCATTAGCTTCCATTATGTTGTGATTAGATTGGAGGAGGGTAATGTTGAAGTTTTAATCTAGTGGTAGGAATGGTATTCCTATGATTACACCAATTATAAGCTTCCAAATATATATCCTCTCATAGGATTAAAAGATTATCAAATGATGGGTGGAGCTCACCTTATACTTTAAGAAGTAGCTCATTCTTGATATGTACTATTTGACTTTTCTAATCTTCATGTGGGCTCCACATTGCACTTTAATCTAGCTTTCAAAGATTAACAAAAAGAAGGGATTGGTTTAATCCAATGGTAAGATGGGTTGCTACTTGATAACATCGTTATCCTTTTGAAAAACATCTCCCACCCCCACAATTATGTGACACCTCTAACTATTTCTATGCTTAAAAAAGCATACTTCATAGGACTGTCAAGGTTTATTTCCATTTTTATTAAAGAGGGTTATACTTAGGTACTCTATATTCAAAGCTCATTTGTATGTAAAATCTTGTTTCTTCAATGTACATTAACTCATGTAGGATTTATCTTTTCGAAGGAAAATGATTATGAGTACTAAGGGCACCACATGGGGATTTCCAAACCAAATCATCACCTATCATGTGAGTTCATATTAACGCTTTAAATATTAGTAAAAATCGACCCAACATATGGTCCCATATTAAGGGGTATAAGGGGTTAATTGTAAAAAAAAATTAAAAATATATTAGGGGTAGGGTATGTGAAGTAGTAGGGAAGAGGGAGGAGTAGTCATGTGATAGATGAATAAGGCTTGAATTCATGCAATTTTGAGTGTGTGTTTTTTCAAAATACCAAAATGATTATTAGAGAAAAAATATGTTTTTCCCACAAGTATTAATAGCACTACATTAGTCTAAAAATTAGGACATCCTTCATAGTGTCATTTGTTAACATATGTTTCTTCTCATTTGATTCAATTTTGTTAGGAGAATGGACGTCATGAAGATTAATAAATTTATATGACAATAAAACAACGATGCATGACTCGTTACATTACTATAAAAAAGAAAGGATAAAAGATATAACAAACTACACAAGTTGAGGGTCTATACTTTGTTAAGCCCAATATGAATTTCATCAAAGTTTCAAATGGAAATATAATTATATTTTGTGAAACTATAAGATATTGAATCCGACATAATCAACTATAAGATATGTCACAAGGAAAATGAGTTATATATATATATATATTAAAACAAGTGGTATTCTATAATTGAAAAGTTATATTGGGAGAGGAGGGTGTTAATAATAGAAGATTGATATAGATTTGGAAATAAGGGTAATTATTTATTATCCTACAAATGCATGTGATAGACCATAAATTTACATGGTGAATTTCCTATGGGACACCATTGAAGATTAGTTCAAGTTTGTTGAACATTATTGAAGCAATTCAATTATCATCCGAGATATTTTGAAACTCGTAAAGCCGAAAACCTTGAATAGATAATTTTGAGCCTTTAGAAAACATGTTTTTAACCAAAACAAGATGAAAACCATTTTTCACGAGACTTCCCATTATTTAAGTCCATGTTTCAATAATAAACTGTGTTTATATTTTTTTATTAATGGAAATAATGTGTGTGTGTGTGTGTGTCACTTTTTATAATTTTAAATATATATTTTATTATATTTAGATATCGTAACTAACTTAAGTATATATCTAAATATAACGAAAACGTATTTCAAATTATAAAAACAACTAATATTTTAGTTGTAAAAACATTTTAAAATCCTAACTCAAATTAAATTTCATAAAATCAAATTTTTACATTAACTCAACATTAAATTAACACAATTATTTAATTTAATATTAATATGTTTATATACTATTATTTATATAACTTTAAAATTTGACTTAAAGAAATAATAAATTGGGTAGGAACTTTACTCTAGTTTTTAAAAATTGAAACCAATTGTTGAAACTAACAAAATTGTAAAATAATATTTATATAATTTTTAATATATATTTGTGAATAAATAAACAGAAATTCACAATTCATCATTATAATCATTCTTGCTAAATATAACAACTCATTCAAACTCAAGTATAGTTGTGCATTTGACTAAATATGTCAAATTGTCCAAAATGAGAAGCTCATGTTTGAGAATAGAAAGGCTGTATTGCATCTCTGAGAATAGTAAGAAGCAACATTTGCCAACCTTTTTGTGCAAAGGAATTGTAATTTTATCTTGAAACTCCAAGAGCTATGGGGTCAGCCTTCAGGAAAGTGCCCAGGAAAAAACGTTCTGAGTACGATTTGTTTTGCAACGTGAGTGGACACTATTTCTAGAGGAAAAAATGCTAATGTAGCCTGTTCAGAAATGACTTTGATTTGACTGTATGAGGAAATGACTGGCCATAATAAATGAAAGTACATGCTATAAGTGTTATCCAGTTGGAAAACTAGGGCTACGTCAATGTCTAATACTTATGTCAGAAAGGAAGAGGAGGAGAGGCTTTTTTAAATTTTTACCAAGTAAACTGGCTTGTCTATTGAACGCCAGGGTCCCATCGCAGCCGATTTAACCAACACCCGAGCGCCTGCCATGTTTTGATAATGCCCAGAAATATACAGCATCGTGTGTACCTAGTGTAAATCTTGCTGTGGGTTCTTACTGCTTCAAGAAAAACTTAATAATCAACCAATTCTATGGGAAATGGCAATCGATTTAACGACTGAGATTCTTAACCCCTAATTGCTCTAGGCTTCAACAAAAATTACTGTTTTCCAATGTTGTGGGAGGATACAGTACTGAAAAACAAAGCTTAATTTCATGGCTTAAGCTCAAAATCGCCGGATGATTTCAACGAAAAAACGAAGTTTGCAATCCATTTTTTCATTTTCTTGTTTCATTCCTGAGAATGGATCAGATGTTTAAGGTCGGAAAGTCGAAATATTTTGGAAAAAGACGAGCTTTGAACATTAAAATAGACGAGCTGTGGAGTATTCAAAAGACAAGCTTTGAACTTCAGAATAGAGCAAAATACTAAAATAGACGCTGTGGAGTCTTACCTTGAAACAGTTACTCCACAGACGTTCATGAACAGGGATTAATATTGTCTTTTACAAAAACTATAATAATTTTATAAGAGATATAATATTTGCATGGTCCATAAGAATAGAGAGAAGAGATTTATGATTACTATCGGGTTGAGGGTTTTAAGATCATCATTTTCATTCTCATACTGGTAATGAATCATGGAGTACGATCCGAAACTTTGATCTTAAAAACTCATACAGTTTTAATCAGAAACCTGATCTGTCTATAATAATTGTGTTATAGAAGTTAAATTGCGTCTGTGTTTGAAGATGAAGATTTAAGAGCCGAATTTGCAGAAAAGAAGAGTAAAACAATGTATATGCAGTAATGAACAATTGATTATTCGTGGCTAAATAACAAGAGATGAGCTTTAGCTTCAATTCAAACCGTGGTAATTACAAGTTCAAAATGTAGAGTTAAAACAGAAAGCAATTTGTGCCCTAAAAATGGCAGACGGTCATCATCGAGAGTGCCTCAGACGTTTATTGGAGACTGTTTAACTAAAGCTTCAAACTGAAGCCGGTTACATGTTAAACCGTAACAACAATTCTTGGAAAAACTTTGCCTGAAAGAGAATGATGACACGCTAACTTCATGTTTTTGGGTCGAATTAGGAAAACGTACCACGGTTTTTTGTTTTTTTCTTACGAATGCCTTACAATTTCGATGATTTGCAGTACTGTTTGAGGCCGAAAGCTGCTTACTTACAGCACCAGAGATCTGACGTCTGTTGTTCGAGTCTCACAAAGTGGAGTCATAAATAGACTGGCCGAACGGTCTGAGCGAGTGCATGTTTGTTGTGTCTTTGGAATTCAAACCCAAACCCCCTTGATGGCGACTGTGGGATAAATACTCCACAGCCGCAGAAGAATCCTCGTCTGCTCTTACTGCTGCCGGGGATTCCAACAGGCTGAACATCTGCTGCCCGCTTTCATGATCACTGTTCCCTACCATCCATTGAGAGCTTCCTCCGAGCTCTCTGGAACTGGATGCGCTCAGAGGCAGAAAGTTTTGAATAGAGGACGAAAACCCTTCTACATCGGACTTCTCTGATATAATGGGCTGCAGAATGTCCATGGGAGGCGAAGGCCTGTGATGCGAACCGCCGTATTCTGAAGAGGGTCTCAGCCATGGCAGCGCTAGCTCCAGTCCACTGTATTCCTGCGCCGCCACTTGCTGCTGTTGTGTCCTCTGGTTGCACAACCCCATAGACAAATTTGGGCCCTTTTGATTCTGAGAAGTATTTGGGTTGGGGTTAGCATTCCCATTGGTAATAGCGTTAGGATTAGGGTTAATCTGTCCTTTGCTGTTCTGCTGCAGCATCAGTGGAAGAGACATTGCGCTCATTAAGGCTTGTGATTCTGTTCTCACAGGCGGCGCAACCTGTACACCTGCAGAAACGCCGCACACACCCACACGCGGTTGACTATACCAGAAATTGCTTAACATCCACATCTTGAAAAACATGTTTCCAAAGGACCAAAAAAAGATAAAAACTGGGTGCGATGAAGTATTTTGGCTCACCTCTTGTGGTGTCGCTGCTGCCTGATCCGTTTTTGTTGCTGTGGTCGTCTTCTTCAGCTTTGAGCGCCGCTGTTGGCGTGTCTGTAATGGAAGGCACCGGGTTTGGCTGCGGTTTTCGCCTCCGTCTGTTGTGATCAGCCAAACGCTTTCTGCAGCTCCGCTTCACCTCGTCGAACTCCGACAGCGCATGAAATCTGCGCACAAACACACAAAAACAAAATTCGAAGGAATAAATACTTTCTGCATCACCAGGCCGCGTTACCATTAATGTCCAGGCCGCGTTACCAAGTAGTTCAACGAGACTGTAAAAGTACAGACCAAAAAATAAAACAAATCTTCAACATGTTGTCTCCCTGAGAATAAAAAACAGAAAAATTGTTTAGCTTTAACGTCTCAAATCCTCCGTGTTGAATTTACAATCCTTTCTAATAAAAATCTTTCTAAACTAATAATTATAGACTGTGAAAGGTTGAAGATTGTTCACCATCTCATACTGAAGACGGATAACAGTTTTCTAGCTATAATATCCCAAATTCCTTCATGATTAATTTACAGTCTTTTCCCATAAAAGTCTTTCTGAAATAATTATAGACTGTCAAAGTTCAAAGATTGCATCGCAATATTGTTCATTCAAAATATAATTAGAAGCAACAAAGCCGAAGAATTTTATTTCGATGTAGGCAAACCTAATATTTGTAAACCAAACGTAGATATTTTAATCTTCTGCACATATTTTAATATCCTACATATATTTTTATAATCTTCGCATATTTTTTTACAAAAATGTGAGATCCCGAGGATTTGTTAAATGTTGTAACCTAAAGCGTGGATCATCAAAGCTTTCCGTTTCCAAAATTTTCCACCAATTCATGCTTCCAACAAATTATGGACTCTAAAAGCTCAACGCACAGGCAAGGCTAATGTTTTGACGGAGCGAGCGAAAAATATGAACATATACAAGGCGACTGTTTTAGGCGTTGAATGTATATACAATGAATATATGTTTGTATACCTGCTGCACTGCTGGCAGAAACGCTGGTGAACGCCTCCGGTGATAACTGTGGGGGCTTTGGAATGGAATTCGCAGACTTTGTGGCGGCGATGGTAGTGCTTAGCATTGCTCAAATCCGCCTTGCAGCCCTCGGCTTGACAGCGGGGAACTTGCGAGGAGGGAGGAATTGCACGGGAGCGCTTGTAAAGCCTACTAACAGCAGAATCCTCGGAGGAAAAATAAGTTCTGTGGCCCAGATTCAGCATTGTCGCCTGGTACTCCAGGTCCTCCCTTTCACGATATCATGAAACACGGCGCTAGGAGCGCCTCCGCCTTGCTTGTGGTGGTTGTGGTGATTCTGCATGCTCATCATTTGCGCCAATTGAGATCTGGAATCGCAGCCTCCGTAGGCGAAAGCGGGCATTTCTGAATAGAGTAAGCTCGGGTGGAAGGAAGAAGACGAAGAAACTGTGGGAAGTCCGGTGTTCGAGTCCCCGAAGGAGCGCATCCCGGAGGAATTCAGTAAGCCCAGAGCATGATTCTGGTGGTGTTGCCCAGGGAAGCCCAACCCCATGCCGTTGTATTGACGAAAGCTCGCCATTTGAGGCGGCATTATAGGGGGCTTTTGCTCGTCCGAATCGGACTGCTCGTGGTGGTGGTGGTGGTGGTGGTGGCGGTGGTGGTGGTGAGATAAAAGCAAAGGATTGTTGTTCACAGCTGCTGCAGTGTTATCCCAATCCCAGTCAGGACGGCCATGAAACTGCCGCGCGGTTTCGAGCCCAACAGACATGGCTGTAGCAGGCGCAGGAGGATTGTCCCAACTCTCGCACACCCAACTGCTATCTTCACCTCTCTCCTCGGACGAACAGCTCACAGAAGGGTTCATCACATTCACACACACAATAATTCTTCCCTTTCTACCGCACGTACAGTCAAAGGGATTCGATCCCGAGACCCCGCGGGCAACACAGCACACATTCTTGCCCGCTGCTGCGACTCATCATTGCGAGGCGCATGCTTTGGCAGCCACAAGGTATGCGGATCGAATCGCAATCAATAAAAACACAAAAACACCCACCCCTTCCAACTCTTCTTCTGAACGACCCCTTTTAAGCTCGTCCTTGTACAAGCAGCAGCAGCAGCATTCCAGTCCAGTCAGCTGGAAACTAAACTCCCGACCCCTTTATCAATCGCTACAAACCCCATGGCACACGTCAGCGACCCCGACACGTGTACGCGCTGGTTCCTGTTCGTAAACATTGAACAGGGTCTCCTTCAAACCCAAAATTTTACCAAAGTGAAGGGGTGAATGTTTTTCCTCCTTTAATCTTTATCGCCTTCTTTTCTAAGAGGATTTTGTCAGATAGTGTTCTGCCAAAGGCTGCCAACGACGGCGACGTGGTACGTTCGGGTGGGGATGTGTGTGAAATTGTTCTCCTCTTTTTTACTTAAATGTAAAAACATTATATATATATATATATATGAGAGTCGGAACCAACTAGTCTAAACTTAACGGATACTTTTGTCCAATTTATTTCGTCTTAGTAAACGGGTGAATCCACATTTTACCCGTTGTTGACAAATTTTCCCCCTTTGGTAAATACTATCAACTTTAACTAAAGCCTGGGCAACTATAGCAGTACTTGTATAGTATTTCTCTGTCCCGGTTATATTGGGGTTGCACCGTCCTCTATAGACAACTAATTTAATATTTTATGTATTGTCTCCGAAAAGACGGTATTGCCCATGAATGCTAACTCCCAACATTAAAAGGTGCAAATCCCTTCTTACCAAGTATAGAATCACTTTTACAAACATCATGGTAAGTATAGAGTGTGGAGCCTATGTGTGTAACATAGTTTTTTAGTGTCACAACTAAAATCTATTTATATTTTTAATTGAGATTTTATTAGTCAAATTTCAAATATTTTCTTATTGACTCTAATTTTTGTGTTATGAATTAAATAATTGTAGACTTGAGGAAATGATATTAATTTTAAACATCAAAGGCACCATGAGGAGTTAATGATAACAATTTTAAACATATGTATCAAATCCTGGTTGTAATTCTAATCAAATGTAAAATAAAGAAAATGGCAATCATGATTGCCTCCTTCTTATACATTCTTGGGTTTATTTGAGGGAATATGAGAATTAGAATAACGTGTGGTTCGAGAAAAAAAAGGGCTCCAATTTCGAGCATACAACTAAGATATCATAAATTTTATTGATTTCTAAAATTAAAAAGAAAAACTTTTAAGTGACAATTAAATGAATGTCAAATTTAAAGCGAATATTACTAACTAACAATCAAATGTGCGTCAAAAGGCCAAAGTTAATATTGGCACTAATTATTTGTGTGCATGGCCATTACAATCCCTACCACTATCCTTGGTTGCCATCGTAGAATTCCTGTCAATACAATAACACTTAAATAAGCAACTATACATTTGGTTATATGTAGTGAAGCATGTGGTCACAAAGATTTCCTCCAAGATTGCACTATTTGCTCAACTTGTTAGGTGGATATGGTCACAATAAATACTAAGAAATGTTAACTCACAAGAAAAGAACATTTTCCTAACGAAAAAAACTTTTGTAAATTTTGTAACTCCAAAGACACATTCAAAAATCATGTTTTTCGTAACATATCTTATTTATGTAATTTTTATAAATTAAACAATTTTTAATCATATCTTAACATTTATTTTAAAAAATTAAAATTTTTAATATATTAATACTTGTTATTTCTATAAAATATTTTTAAATTGACACAACCAAAAGTACCACCCTCCGTGCCCCTCATGTGGGAGACAACTTAGACTATAAAATATTAACTAATATTAACCAATCTTCTTGCTAAACATAAAAGGAGAGGTTCTTAATAAAATAATCACATTAATTTGTATAAAATGATTTCCAAAATAAAGATCTATAAAGAAAAGAAAGCCGAATAGTCATCAACAATGGGGAAGATAAAGATTGTTTAAAAATCATAAAATTAGAGTGTAAGATTTTGCCATTAAAATCATTCAACATGGTTTTAAATAGCAACCCTTAAATGAATCATATTTAATAAGAGTTTCACAAATATAAATAACTCCGTATATTGATATTTAAAACAGGAAAATAAATATTATTAATATATTTATTGAAATACATTGATATTTAAGGTTTTATTTTATATTACATTGATTGATAATTATATTTTATTTTATTTTACATTTTATTAAGTAATAATAAATATTATCAATTTAATTATATTATCGTGTTTTATTTTTGATGAAAATGGGTGTCAAATTCTTCTATGTTGTCAAGGTATTACTAGTTTCTAATTCATTTTTCCAAAAAAAAAAAATTAAGTGACAATCAAATGAACATCAAATTTAAATTTGAAATTCCTCTACAATGGTCAAATAAAAGTCAAATTTAATATCAAACATTGAAATTTTATGGTCACACGATCACACCCCACCCCTATTGCCATTATTGTCATTAACATAACACTTATTGGCATATTTATATTTAATTCATAAATAAGCTAATTTTTATATAGGGTTCATGTTATTTATATAATATTTTGGATTTTGTCAAGGTGTATTTTTATGTTTACAAACAATCTATAAAGGTGTATAGTGTGGTCTAGTAGTGGTAGTAGGTTAATTTTATTGAATTGTTAGTAACTAATTATAGTCTTAAATTTGACACTTATTTGACCATCACTAACAAGTTTTTCTTATTTTCTTGTAGAAGTCAATCTAAAAATTGTATTATCTTAGTTATAAGATTGAGATTGGAGACACTTTTTTAAGTAAAATATTTTCTCAAGCTTTACACATTGTTGTCCCTAAAATTATACCATTTGTCATCAATCAATGAAAGATTATTAAAAAGACAATAAATTTAATAATTATGGTATACAAAAAAATTCAAAATCGAGCATTGAAATTGATATTTCTATATATTTTTCATATAAATATATGTTAAATATATATACTAGGTAGATAATATTTCAGATAATTACATAATTGTATCTTAATGGCGATGAATTGTTCCACATTTTGTTCATCTTGAATGTAATGCATTCATTCGTTTAAAAATACAATTATATATGCATTAACCTTTAATATTTTCAAATTTCTTTATCTGTACCGTACAACTTTATATAACTATATTTCATGCTATTTTTAGTGATCCATCTATCCCGAGTGATATGAGAGTGGTGGGGACCCTCACGATCATCTGAAATACATCTTTAGGCTTTGACAAATTTCTATCAAATTTATCATATTTATTATTACATAATAATTGATAATGATGGTCCTATATTAAATAATAATATGAATGAGTAACAATAGTTTGTTTTAGATAATTTTTACACAGTACTCAATATTTCGTTTAAACCATTCACATTTATCTCTTTTTCTTTTTTCTCTTTTGAATAATAATAAGTATTATTACAAATATTTTATCTTATATAATTGAATTTAATTGTCATCTTAGATTAATTATGGCACATTTAATGTCTTTAATTATTTATTTGGAATAGTGTTTTCATTCATCCTTAATAACTATCGATATACTAGGAGAACTTGGTTGCCTCGTTTACTTTGAACTGTCTCACCAAATTGATTCCATTGCTTTGTCTAAACATGAAATTCAAAATAATAAACATCAATTATAGTTGTTTTCCACTATTGTGCTTCATTATCTCGTATTGATTTTCCAAAGAATGTGATTGGAGAAGGCCCCAATGATTCATCAAATGCGACATAATAACACCATAATTTTAATGTCTTAGTCCTTAAAAAAGGTATGCAAAGGCATATAAGAGAAGTACATCTTTAACAATGCTCGCTCTTTCATTATTACATTATGAAAAAGATGAGCAATGCAATAGTGTACAACATTATGAAAAGAATATAGACATTCAATAACACAACCACTTAAATAAGTAATTTGGTCAAAAAGTTGTTGACATGTTACAACATTATGTATATTTAACAACATAACAACCAAACAAAATAATTACATCTAATTAATATTTATATTTTAATCATATAATCTATTTTTTATTACCAAACAATTGTTGGAAGGTCATTAGGATCTAAGCCTATCAAATGTAAATATTTTTGTAAGTGTAAAATTTTGTGTAATGTAGATGATTGTATATCATTACGTATGAAAGAAAAAGATGAAATAGATAAAAAAGAATGTACAACAATCCTATAGTAATAAAAAAATGATATAATAATCTATTAGAGCAATCAAGAGTCATGTGGAACTCAGAAATGTATATGAGACTGTGCAAAAGGATTGGTTCAAAAGAATTGATAAAAAGTCATTGTGTATTTGATTCACTACGTAATTGAAGTATTTATTTCCTAATCTAAATTGTGTATTTCTTTTGTGTTTTATACATAGTTCTTGGGTATTAGTTGAGTTGGATAATTGCATGTATATTATTTTATATCTCGTCATGCCCCTAAGTTGTGCAAAATAAATAATAATTGGAGTCCTATAATGTAATATTATTGTGTACATTGCCTTGTATTGTTACACAATGAGATATTATTGAAGTTACACTCTACGAGAAGAAGTAAAATGAGAAGACTACAACAATAGGATGTTGTGAGGAGGAAATCCAGGATCTCTTTTAACAATGGTTACATTTTTGGGATCGAAAATGTTGAGATGGATACGAGAACAAAGAAACAAAAATGGTTAGGTGAAAAGATGGAGTAGTTTGTAGAAGAAAAAGTAATTAGAATACAAATCCTTGCAAAATTAGTGGTGAAAGAACACATATGTATGGATATCTATGAAATTTTTAGTGCAAGTTTCCCAAGTTATTACTAACATGGTTATCAAAGCTAGAACACTATTTTTATGGACTAAAGAAAATAAAGAGTTCAAGTGGAATGAGGATAAACTACAAACATTGTAAGTTAAATGCTATGAGGACCCAAATTGTAGACTATCGGGTGTAGACCATGATATTTCTATTAAGATTTATAATTCTTTTGACTCTACACATGACAGATTTGTTAGGGGATAAGATGAAAAATTCTTGGAACATTACCTATACTAATAAAAAATGTTGGTGGTGTAAAATACCATGGTGTTGATTCGTATGACATGGAGTAGTCTACTATCGAGTGTGGGGATGTGATTCTAGGGAACTAGAAATAAAGAGGAAATGACCTAATGGAATAAGGCTCGCAAAGAGGCCTTAAAAAATCAAAAAGAAGGAAAGATGAAGATAATCAAGCTTCAATGAGGGTTGAGGCATCACAAGAAAAATGGAGCATCAAGCTCCATAAACAAATAACATAAGCTTGTTGGAGACGACGAGAGTAAAGTAAAAAAATCGTGAAATGAGGGGAGAAAGCAACCACCATTGGAAAATGAAGTTTCCAAGGTAATAGGGGAACCAAGCGAACAAAAAGGAGAGTGAGAAGAAGAAGAGACAAACACAAAAACAAAGAGATACTTAGTGACCAAAAAAGAGGAAGAGACTGCAAAAATCTTTGTGTAGTGAGTTTTTCACGAAGGAGTTAAATCTATAGGAGGTTTATAATTGAAAGAAGAAACATTGGTTATAAATCGATGTATAATAAATAGAGAAAAAATCAAGGAATTTTCCCACACATTAGAATTACATCCCCACACCATTACAAGAATAAATAGTGTTGAAAGGTTTGAGTGATGAGAAATTCTAGGAGATTTGGAGTGATATTTAAATAAGATTGATTAGAGACATAAAAGGTGGAAATAAAAGAAAGGAAACCATTATTCAAACTAAGATCTATCCATACTAAAACATGCATAGACTTTACAAATCCACAACCACATATCATTGGCCTCTAACTTACTATTGTCACCCACATGCAAGATTCTCCAAGTTCACCCATAACCCGAATATATGAGGTAGAAGTGTATAGGAACTTACATCAATCTTTCATCACATGACAACGATATAATGTAGTTCTATATAATTATTGATAGTACATGTCTTTCTTATCTATTTCACATAAGATTTTATTTTATACAGGAGTTGTATATTTTACATGAATCTTATTTTGAGTGCCTCTTGCGGTATGCTAATGTAATAATGCTCTATGTTTTATTTTTCACACATCTTCCATTATGCAAGAGTGTCAATAATGTGTGTGGAATTATTGGTTAATACATAAGGATTGTCAAGATATATTGTTTGTAAGATTTCTATAGTACTTTATCAAGGATTGCAGTTGCTTTTAGAATTTATACCCGAGTTCTATAGATAAAAAGAAACATTGAATCAATAGCACAATGTTTCATCACTTAACATAAATGAGGATGAATTCAAGTATAGTACATACGAAATCACAAGTTTTATGCATGGTAACATGTCAATATTTTCTAAGAGCTCTCATGTTAACAATGTTTACTCTAATCAATGTCAAACATCTACCCTTAGAATTCTAATATAATTAGAGCTATATTGAGATAACATGCAAGGATTTGATGAATCAATTCAAAGAACATTATTATGTGTGATGGTGCGAACATTGCACATAACTTGTAGACTTTAAATATGACATTATTATATGATGTGACATGAATTTTATCTAATCATAATTGAATCGTTAAGCCTTGACTCAATTTACATCAAGTTATGATTGGATCCTATCTTGCATAGAGTATTGGGATGAATGGTAGTGTCATATGGCTTACTTAAAGATTTGAGGTGTTATTTTAATTAGGTGGTTATTGCATTTCATAAGCATTTCACTACTCTTGTGTTAGATATGAATGTAATTGATAATATTACTTTGACTAGTCGAGTTCAACTTTGTAAAGATTACAAGTTAACAAGAAGATATCTTAGGATCTAATTTTTTTAACATCTAACTTATGTTTAAACACTTAAATTTAGAAATTTACCCTTTTACACTGCTAATTGTGATTGTGCTCCTTTCTAAGAAATAAAATACTACATGAGTAAAATTCAAACTATTAAGGGTTCATAAGGAGTTATACTAAGAACGATGGTTGTCACTAGAATCAATATGCATTACCCATTCCAACTAAACCACACCACTATAGACATATCTAAATTTTAATTTTGGATGATTGAAAGGGAATGAAGTAAACTCATGCTCCCACCATACTCATAATACTTTACAATTCTTAAAAGGGAAGCAAGGATATTAATGCCCCATACTTGATTATATTTGAATTTTGAAATAGAAAAGTGTGTCATAGAATATTTTAAAACTATATTTGTAAATCAAAATTGAAGCATTAAAATAACATCATGCGACCTATATTTGTAAAAAAATTGCATTATACTATATTTAATTAATTACCATTGTGCCGATTCACTATTTGAAGTATTTTACATTTCATATTTTTGAAAATTCTAAAATTGATTATCTAAACTGCATTGTATAGAATGTTAGGACCCTTCATTCTACATTTATTTTTATAATCTTGCTATCATAAATTATATGGATGCATATAATTTGTAATTGACTCCTTGAGATATTATAAATAATCCGCGTGCGAGGGAATTAGTAGTTTTCTTGAGTAGAACTAGTAATAAGGAGATACATAAGCTAGTGAAGAGCATCCACAAATTGTATTGTATTGATTTTTCTTAAAATAGGTTGTCCCCTCAAAGTGGTATGTGATCTCGTAATGTGATATATATATATATATATATATATATATATATATATATATTTGGTAACTAGTTTTTGAAAGGGACTATACATGTCAGGCCCCATAATATTGTCTAAGTAAAAGAAGGTGTGTGGGGATGCGAGACCTACTTGAAGAAGGGTAGGTGGGTTGAAGGCACGCAAAGCAAGGTTCTAGTAGAGTTTAGCGAGAACACACGGCACGTGCACGTAAGACAAGATGGGTTTTGGGACTTAGCCATATTCAGAGTTCCGAGAACACACAAGGAAAGCATGACCCGTCTAGCATGCAAAGTGGATAAGGTGCTAGCTTGACACTGTAGGATCAAGAATGGAATATTTCATGCATGTGATGGAAGGATCCAAAAAGACATCATTACAAAGAGTGGAGAGTTCATATTAGAGGAGGCATGCTCCATGGGAGGACCACTTAGACACTTGGCGGCGATGCATTACGTTAGAAGGCATGGCGGTGAAGGAAAAAAGCTATATATAGAGATGCTCGGGTAGTAGAAGGAAGTGGCAGTAGTGGTGGAAGAGAGGCAAAGCTCTACAGAAATATTATGAAGGATTCTATGGGTTGGGATTAGAGGAAATATAGGAGAGATGGCATATTTAGAGGGATGGGTATGTGTTTATCCTTGTAATATTAAGGACATAGCTTATTTTCGATGCATGACCTTGCTTTGCTTTATTATATTGGTCTATTATGGCCTCAATGAGTGTAATGTGGTTATTAAACTCATTAATATGAATATAAGGTTATGTTATGAAGAATATATGTGTTCATGAGCATAAATCCTAGTGCATTTCCTTTGTGTTATGAATCAGTTTTGTATTCTATTAGATACTTCTCTTTTATGGATGCACTAATATGATAATTCATCCTAGGCTTTTAGGATGAACACATGGTTCTTTTCCATTCTTTTGAACTTAAGTATATGTCATAGATGATATATTATTACATTGTTTTCTCGATTTGAACTATATGAATGGATTTCAACATATGCATCCAAAGCGAGTTTGTACTATAGATCGTGCGTATGGACCCAAGATGACTACCAGAGGTTGCAAGATGTAGATTTGACTTGGATGCGTGTTGTTGATCACTGGTGGAAAGGAGTCCTGACTAGTTATACTTTGGAATACACCATTTCTATGTATTCTTGCCCAGAGGTTGTTGAGTTCAAGTTTTGAGGGATCCCAGAGGATCATTTTTACGTGTTATTCCTTTGGCTATGAATATCTTGGTCATTACCCTAAGTTTAGAGGCATTTCCCATGGCCGACTAAGCTTCTTTGAGCGTTGGGTGAGGAAGCTAGGGTGGAGGAAGATGACAGACATTGCGGCGGAAAAAGAGAGGGAAGAAAGATGACTCAAGTATGGTGAAGCATGTGAAAGGGAGATTGCTAGACAACACGAGGTTACAAGTGTGATGGATTTATGGAGGCTAGACATTACAAGGAGTTGAGGTTCATGCAGAGGACGTGGAACCTAAGTAGTCTATGCTACCCCATCTTGGCAAGCACGGGAGAGAGACCTCTTCAACTTCTGATGAGAGTTCATTGTATGGAGAAAGAAGATTCGTCAGCACGCATTTGAACACACCTAATGACCAAACCATGGTGCTTGGTTTTCTAAATCAAGAAACAAGTATTGCTAACCTAGTTGGTATCGGGAGAAGTAACCGATTTGTGCCCAGGAGATATAATTTTTTATTTGGGACATCTATGGCTACACGAGACCATTCACGTGCTTGGAGGAATTTTTGAACAAGGTGAAAATATGCAAGGTTTGGGTATCGTACCTAGAAGTGGCGTGGGACACATAATTCGTAGTGGGACAATATCACAAACCATCATTGCGCAGTTCAGTGGGACATTGGGAACACTAGGCGCGACCACTTCAGGCCATTTGTCGGATACAGGAGGTGGATTTGGTGGTGTGGGAGCTAGGGGAGCTGCTAGACCTAGTGGATCTAGAGGATCTAGTGGGTCAAGAGGAACAGAACTAGTGGATCTAGTGTATTTGGTGGAGGAGGAAACCAAGGCTTTGGATCGGGAGGACAAGGGCCTCAACCACCTCCACAAGTATGTTTTGAGATGTCTTTAAACTTTTCGACTACAAGGGTATTGAGGATGCTACACAACATGTGCACAAGTGTGAGTTAATGTGTGTGATGCCCGTTAAAACAACCCACTTGAGACTCAAGAAACAACCTAGGGTGGGATAGGAAAATTATGGAATAATTTTGTTTTAATTAGAAGTGTCCACAACTAGGTTGTAAGACCACAATTGGCACTATCCAGTTCTAGAACAAGTCTAAAACACTAGAACATAATTTTTATTTATTAACAATTGTCAGAGGTCACATGGTCCAAATTTTAGGGCTAAGGGTTTAGTTAGGTTCAGGGGTAAATCAACACCATACCCACTCTCTAACAGGCTCAAATTTTTAACTTGATTTTTCTCACACTTAACGCATTCAAAATTTCCCTAAATCATTCCCATTAGATAGGAAATTTTTTCACTTTTCCAACGATATAAAGAAGTCCTCCTAACTCCTTGTAGAACTCCAGATATGGACCAGAAGACTTAGGGGGTCAAATTTTTGCCCCAGGGGGCACGTGTCGAGTGGGGAAGAAAAGCAAGTTTCAGGTTGGCGGGTCACAGGGTGGCATTTGGAAAAAAAAATTCTTGCATGGGAGAAAATTCTCATTTGCACCTACACCTTTGCTATGCCACTAGGGACACGTGTCGGGATCCGAGCTCACGTGGGGAAGGTAAGAGGGAAGGTTAGGGCGGTGCGAGGTTTAAGAAGGTATCACCGTGGGGGAGACAAAGGGAGAAAGGCACGTGCAGGTTTCGCGCATCTGCGGAGGGGATAATGCCGAGGTGAGGGTGAGAGTGCGGGGGCCGAAGAGTTTTCAAACCAAATTTCCAAAAAGCCAACAAGGTCGCGAGGTTCCACCCCTCTGCTAACATGTCATGCTACCATTTGGCAGCTTGTGATAGGTCGTGGGCCGGCGGGGAAAAAGGTAAAAAATTCCAAATTTTTTAAAAGCCCTGAAGACAAAATTAATGCCGCACCTCTGCCGCTGCCCGTGAGGACACGTGGAAACCTCTGATTGGCTGCGGGCCGACGGAGAAAAGTTCAAAATTTTTCCCAAGAAATTTTTTCAAAATTTTTCTAAGTATTTTTAACGAAATTTTTTTGGCCGCGGCCCCCATGAGGAAAATTTTCCCAAATTTTCCTACCAAGGCAGGAAAACTTCAAAGGGTCATAACTTGAGCTAGGAAGCTCATTTTTGGCAAAAAGGACTTTCTAGAAATCTCTTGATGCCCTCTTTGCAAAGGAATCATAAATTTTACTTTTTGATAAATTTTAAGTGGTCAATTTTATGGAAACAATCTGTAGGATTTTAAATAGCAAGCGGTAATTTATACTTATAATTTTTGTTCAATTTTACCCCATCTTCACTCAACATGCCAAATAGACATGGAGGATTACTCTAGGAAGGATTTAAAGTGTTTTAGAGAGGTAAATTTACTCAATTAATTCCAATTTGAATTTTTCCATCAATTGACAGAAAACGACTGAGGAAGGGATTGGGCTCAATTTTGCAATGTTTAAATTGTTTTCTTAAGTGTTCCTTGTCAATTTGAGTTCATTGGTGTCATAGCATGCCAAAATATATCATTTCCAAGTTGATTATTGTGTGCAGGGCTGAACTATACATTTTGATTAACTTTATTGCTAGTTTTTATATTTACAACAGAGATCTATTTCTTTTAAATCATATCAATTTTCTTATTCAAGTGTGGCATTTCATTTCTAAACTAATCCAATACATTTAGTTGTTTATAAAACAATCCATTCTAAATCAAAAAGCAAATACTGAATTCCATTTTACACATTTCCAAAGATACAAAATATAACATTATTTCCACGTACATTTCTTCTTTTCCAACAGAGATCTAACGATCTCTTTTGCCATACAATGAACATTAAATTCAATCCAACAATGCATATGAGATAAGATCTTACAATTCTTTATTGGATTCAATTATAAAACTTTACATCTTCCCATGTTTGAATGCAATAACACATTTCTATTTCTTTCTTTCCAATGTATAGAGCATAATGTAATTGTCTTCCACATTTCAAATATACACTTTCGAATCAATTACATACATCTTTTCTTCACAAGTATACATTACAATTCATCCACATCATGGTGGGGAATGTTACAATGAAATAATTTTCACAAGGGACTGTCAAAAACTACATTTTCCTTTTCTCCAGAACAACAACATGCCAGTTTATTTTTTCTTCCAATTTGATCACAACAAAAGTGGGGAAAAGGCAACGCTCTCCACCGAACCAAGACATCTAATTAAAGGAGAAGTCTTCCTTTATCATTAGCCCCCGATTCCCAACCAAAATACAATTAGAGGTGTGATTTTACCCATGGCAACAACAGGCTTCCACAACACACAACATTCTTTCAACATGCATAATTCATTATAAAACACAGTCCACACAAAAACAACAGTTCACAACTACATTTGAAAACAATCAAAACAAAAATCAAGCTTGATCATGCAAGCCAAAGGAGAAAGGTCTATGGGGGAAGCTGCTTATGCCTCCCAAATGGGAATTGGGCATCCACTAGTAACAAACCGCCAATAAAAGTTCACCTCAAATATCCTTATGCCCCCAAAATCCCTCCTTATGCCCCCACAAAGTAAGAAATGCAAGCTATTTCTTTTCCATGGTGGATCCCAAACCCAAACTCCCTCCACAAAGTTCGATGTCAATGGCATTCCCTTATGCCCCCACATGGAATCCCCAGAGCCTTCTCCTACACCATTCCTATGGTAGTCTACCCATACTGACCAACAAAAACATAACAACATTCACTATTCACCATTCACACAACACAATCAAGAAGATAACAGCATAAAGCATAAAATAAGAGTTAAATTCCTACCTCTCCATAGTAGCTTTTGTTTCCAAACAACAAGCTTCAATGCCTAAATACGATCCCTAAACAACAATCTCAAGCATGCAAATTTTTCCAAAGTCCTTCCAAAAGCAAGAGCTCCAAACATAAGAAAAATATGCCCCAAAGAAGTTACAAAATGAATCAACAACCCAAAACAAGCAAAGAGTTTGAATTTTATAGAAGAGGGAAGAGAAGAGGATGATGTGAGTCCATGTAGGATGCCACATCACACATCCTCAAATTCAAACACAAAAGACAAAATTCCATTCTCCTAAGCACATTAAAAAGGTGGGTGAAAATATGACAATTTACTTGCACACTCCAAAAAGCCCACACCCCAAAGGACAACAAGTTAAATAAAATATAAGAGAGTGTAATCAAAACATGCAACAAAATTTATAAAATGCATTAAAAGGATCTACAATCATCCTTCCAAGCATAGGCATGGTTGTTAAATTAAATTTAGAGGTATGGGACAAGTTTTACTTGTCGTACAAGCCTCCAAAAACAACCCCCAAGGACAAATTCAAATTTCCAAGGAGGTGGAGTGTTTCATACTCCAAAATATGACTTACACAACTCTTACACAACTTACACATCCCTTACATAATTAATACAAAGAGCCAAAAATTCCATTATTACTTTCCCATATCCCAATTTGACTTATTTAAATTTTAACCATATATTTCTCACATTAATCTACCACATTTTAATTAATTAAAAGAAAGGGACACATCACTAATAAAATACATAAAACAATAATAAAAGGAAACACATTAATAAAATACACAAACCCATGGTCACATATAAAGGAAATCCCCCCATGGGAATCCCTAACAAAATACAACACACACACTCAAGACATGTTGCCATGGTGACCTTGTCAAATTCACCTAGAATTCCATTGTGGTTGGTCTCCAATCCCCGATGTTTGTTGTATTTTTAACCTACAAAACACAAATACGTCCTTGACCTCATGTCCATATCGGAACATCCAACACGATATAAATAAAATCACATAATCATCTATACATATGAATCACAACAACATCAAGGCAATTTAACAATATCACTAACTATTTATATCAACAACTATATCATCATCTTATAATATCCATTTTCTAGATCTACTCATAATATCCAAAATGACATGTCCGAACAACATCCATAAAACATCCATGTCATATATAGTATATCATCATCCACATATGATTGTCCCTAATAATCATCGTGCATCATAACCAAATCAAGATCAACAATAATCCATGACCAATGTCTAACATCATACTAAATCAAAACATAACAATGTCCATAATATAATCACGGTATCAAAATAAGCATCCAAAAGGGGTCAAGGGAAGCAAGCACTACATCCCTCCCCTTAGACTTGACTTCCTCCGGAAGTCACTGGAACAAATGTGGAAACCGAACCCGTAATGAAGTAACATCTTCCCATGTAGCTACAGTCTCATCATATCTGTCCCACTACACCCAAACATGATCAACCTCTCTACCTCGAAGGCCCGGTGGTCATATGATCTAGGATGTGAACAAGATACACCATCACTGCCCCCGATCCCCGCACCCGCAATGATGTCCAATCTAGCACATGAGAAGGTTCGCAATATATCTCCTGAGGAATGAAACATGAAAAACATCATGTATGCAAGACAAGTTGGGTGGCAATGCTAGACGGTAGGCCAAAGGGCTGATACACTCCAAGATATCAAAAGGACCCACAAATCTAAGATCTAACTTAGAACTTTTTCCATAACATATAGGGCTCTTGTGTCCCGACACGAAGGAACACCTTCATGCCCACATCGAAACTACGGTTGATCCTATGCTGATCTACATACTTCTTCTACCTGTCATGTGCCTCATGTAATCTCTACTTGATCAACACCACCTGCTACTCCATGTCCTATAAAAGATCTGGTCCAAGAGATACCTTGTCCTCTAACCTGTCCCAGCTAAGACGTGTCCTGCACTCTCTACCATACAAAGCTTGAAAAGGAGCCATGCCTATGGAACTCAAAACCTGTTAATGTAGGCAAACTCCACTAAAACATGTACTCCTCACATTTAGATGCTGATCCATCACATACATCTTGAGTATGTCCTCTAAAATCTGATTCACCCACTCAGTCTGTCCATTTTTCTTAGGGTGATATGTTGTCCTGAAGTTGATTCTCATCCCGAGGACATACTGCATGGTAGTCCAGAATTGTGAAGTGTACAAAGGATTGCGAGTCACAAATGATCTTCCACAGAATCCCGTGAAACCTGACAATCTCATCTAAATATACTCGAGCCACTGCTCTAGCTATGTAAGTGGTCTTCACCAGAGAAAAGTGAGCCACTTTTGTCAATTTATCAACTATGACCATAATGGCGTTGTGGTGATATCTCAACATCGGTAGCCCAAAAATGAAATCCATGGAAATGGTGTCCCACTTCCATTCTGGTTTAGCATGAGGATAAAGAAGGCCTGTGGGATGCTGATGCTTGACCTTAACTCTCTGGCACTCTAAACACCATGACACAAATAGATCCACGTCTCGACAAAGTCCTCTCCAATGATACAACTGTCGCAAGGTGGCATGCATCTTCTTCACCCTAGGATGGGATGAATAGGGTGCATGATGTGCCTCTACCAAGATGTCCCGCATCAAGCCTCTATCTCTGAGAACATATATCTAGCCTCGTGTGCTTGAGAAGACCATCCGCCTCTAAGGAAAACCCATCACAATTCCCCTCAAGGGGTCTCGTGACTCGATCTCGCTCGAACCGCAATGTAGAAGATGTCAAGAGGAAGTTGCTAAAGAATCCTGCTCCCACAAGTCTCGTGCTCTTTGAAGTGGCCATAACCATGTGTCTCCATCTACTGAGAGCATTTGCTACCACATTCTCCTTCCCTTTCACATGCTCTATCTCCATGTCATACTCACAAAGTAACTCCATCCAATGCCTTTGACGAGCATTGAGATTGGGATGCATGAAGAGGTGGAAAAGACTCAAATGATCTGTCCTAAGTGTGAATCTCCGATAAGAAGAAAGTTCCTCCATTAAACCAAGGCATGCACAATCGCCGAAAGCTCAAGATCATGGGTAGGATAATTAAGCTCGTGATCTTTGAGTTTACGAGACTCAAAAGCCACTACTCTGCCCTCCTACATCAACACACCTCCAAGACCTACTAAAGAAGTATCAGTGTAGACAAATAACTCACCCTGTGGATCCGACACCTTTGCAAGAATAAGTGTTGTGGTGAGGCACTCCTTCAGTGTCTTGAAGGCCTGCTCACATCTATTTGACCAAACAAACTTCTTCCCTTTCCTCTGAAGGGAAGTGATAGGGTGCACAATCCGAGAGAAGTCCTGAACAAATCTCTGGTAGTAACCTGCTAATCCCATGAAGCTACACACCTCGGTTAGTGTAGTGGGTGCTGGAAAATCCATAATGGCTCTAATCTTAGAAGGATCGACTACAATACCTTCCCTAGAAATGATATGGCCCAAATCTGCACCTCTGTTTGAAATAAAGCACGCTTCTCCAAGTTCTGTAAAGGCGCTCACGCAGACCTTTGAAGAACCTAGCGAAGGTGCCCCTCGTGCTCCTTGTGTATACGTGAGTATATCAAAATTTCATCTAGGAAGATGAGCATGAAGCGATCTAAGAAGGTCATGAATACTCCATTCATCAAACTCATGAAAACTACGGGGCATTAGTCAAACCAAAAGGCATCTTTGTGAACTCATAGTGCCCATATCTCATACGGAAGGCGATCTTATGAATGTCCGCCTCCGAAATCCTCGGTGATGGTAGCGACTTAAGATCAATCTTAGAGAAAAGCGTGGCTCCCTTCATCTAATCAAATAAGTCATTGATATGAGGAAGATGATAACGATTCTTGTTCGTTACCTTATTTAGTAGCAAGAATCAATACACAACTGCAAGGATCCATCCTTCTTCTTCACAAATATCACTAGTGCACCCCAAGGGGATACACTAGGACAAACAAGGCCTTTCTCCAAAAGGCCCTTCACCTGCAACTTTAGCTCACAGAGCTTTAGAGTGGTCATCCGATAAGGTACCCGTGAGATAGGCTCTACTCTAGGAACTAGATCTATATGAAAATTGATCTCACATGGGGGTGGTAACCCAAAGTAGCTCCCTTGGAAAGACATCAACATACTCTCTCAAGATGGGATGATCATCTAGCAATGGTCCACTAGAACCATCCCTACGATATGTCACCTGACTATAACAACATACATCCGATGTGACCCTATTGCACACACCACTTAAGTTACATAGCAGAGACGGTGTGAATAGAAATGGGTCTCTTGACCCTCGAAATCACCGACTCGACTCCCAAATCATCTACACAAGATATAGTCTTGTGGTAACAATCCATCTTGGCCATGTGTGCATATAACCAATCCATACCCAAAATGAATCAATACAAGCCCAAAGGAAGGATACAAAGATCTGATGTAGTGGTGAAAGGTCCCAAATCCACTACACACTCCTTAACCAAGGATTCTACTGGATATTTTGGCTCCAAAAGCCATCTCGACATCCCAACTAAGACCCTACCTAATCGCCACCACTGCATCACTCTACTAAAGATGGTGCAATGAAAGAATCAAAAGAACCAGAATCAAACAATACAGAGGTAGGCATAAATCATGTGGGTGCGTCCCATGTCACCAACCATAGGCTCAGAGATCTGTGTCTTACCCTTGTTATTAGGGTTATGTGGGTAGTCTCTCTAAAAGTGTCCAAGTAACTCCACATCCAAAACATCCTCCCGATCTCGCCAAATGAGTAGCACCTCTAGTAGGTGCCTTGGAAGTCTATGGCATGGATCCCGATGATTCGGCCATGGTCTGGCCGAGGTCTCGCGGCGATCTCCCACTGACTAAGCTCTAGGTCCACCCTATGTCTTGATGGGACCCCTAGGAGGACGCCCCATACTCCAACCTCTCTATGCCTCAACTCTCTGTGGAGGTCTATGAGGTGGGTGGGATTGTTCTTATTCTTTTGCCACTGTGGCCTAAAGGATGACCGTGTTGTACCTAGCCACCACAAGGAAGGGGTCGACCCCTCGATCTACCATCTTGCATCTGCTATATGTGGCTCCGACTTAGTCTCTAGCCCGATGGGTATCTCCCAAGTCTCCTTTGCAATATAGGCCTTCTCGACGGCCTTAGCTAATATCTATGGGTGGTGAATCCGCACTTTGTGCCTCTAATATCTAAGTTCGAGGCCCTAGATGAACTTGTGAATCCGCACCGCTCATCCCGCATATACTCCACATACTAGAGTAGATCCAAAATCTACTCTCATACTCCGCTACAAAGAGATGTCTCGTTAGAGGTCATGGAACTTGTCGATCCTCTCTTATATGAACCTTCGTGATAAATACCGCTCATGAATCTCTCCTCAAATATCTCCCGTGTCACTTTGTCTTTGAATCTATATGTAGCTTCTACTCCTCGATCCTCCACCATACTCCTACTCCATCCCTTAATAGATGGATCACAATACAAGATTTCATGTTACTAGAACAAGGACAAAGCTTGAAGCAACCTCACAAGCTCACTAGTCGAGGCCTCTACTTGAAATCCACATGTGTCACTTGCGTAATGTGACAAATCGAAGCTTCAGGATATCCCTAATGTGATTTACTGCTATGGTCTAATGGCCTCTAGGCCTCTCGGTGTGCTCATCCCTAAGCCTAGGGCTCCGAGACCTCTCTCTATGCTCTAGAACTTTGTCACCCTGTCCCCTCAGTGGTGACTCTACTCTGGCTGACTCCACATGGGATTTCTCTCCTCTATGCTCCTTGTTGGGTCGAGGAGATACTTGACCCTCAATGGAAGGGGCTCTATCATGACTAGTTGCATGTCCTCCTAATCCTCCGCGTAGAGTGGCATTGACATCCTGAAGAGTCTACAAGATCTGGGGTAGGATAGCTACTACACCCTGATCCAGTGGTGGTGGTGGTGGTAAGTTTGGGTCTATGTGAGTATTCCCCCCACCCCATTTGCACCTCCTGCATAGACCAAAGCGAGAGTTAGTTCATCATTCTAGGTTTTATTCAATTTCCATGTTTACTAAAATACACAATTTCTAAACTAAGTTATTTTGTTTTAGATTTGATAATGTGCTAGGTTTAAGTTTCATGTCCCAAGTTTTCTAGTGTGCCCAATGGTCCAAGCTTTTGAACCACTGCTCTGATACCAAGTGTGATGCCCATTAAAACAACCCACTTGAGACCCAAGAAACAACCTATGGTTAGGAAAATTATGGAATATTTTTTTTTTATTAGAAGTTTCCATAACTAGGTTAAGACCACACAGTTGACACTATCTCGGTTCCGAACAAGTCTAAAACACTAGAACATACTTTTCATTTATTAAAAATTGTTAGAGGTCACATGGTCCAAATTTTAGGGCTAAGGGTTTAGTTAGGTTCATGGGGAAAATTAACACCATACCCACTCTCTAACTATTTTGCATAGAAATGCTTCCGTCCTGGAATAGAGTCGCTTCTATCCTTTCATTCCTTTGAGAAACAGATAAGGGTTAGGGCTAGGAAGAATACTGTTGAATGTCGAGACGGTGTGCGCGTATCGTAGAGAGAGATCAGATCGATTGCAAAGAACTCCTTTTTGTCTGGGAAGAACTACCTACAAGTAAGAATACAAGACCACCAGATTCTAATTAGACAATAAATGAGGGAACCGCTTGGGGCCTAGGAAATATTAGACTTCCTTTCGAGGTGGTGGTCGCCCCCTACTAATATGAATTAACACAAATTCTAACAAAGAAGCTATTACAAAATTACAATTTAATTACCTTGTTAGAGCAATAGAGAAAAGGCTGGTCTTGGTTTTGAACCACAGTGACCGATGCCGGTCACTATCACCGGTACCGGTTACTGATAACCGATATCGGTAGGGGTAGTGATTTAGGGGCTTTGGTGAAGGTTAGCTATAAGGTGGATATGGTGTTTGTTAGGCTGGTAAATGATTGGGGATAGGTAACGGGGTGATAGAGAAGGCTCAGAGGGTATGGGAGCTGTTCTTGGGGCAGTGTAGGGGTAGAGGAATGATAGTTAGATGGGGGTGTTACTGGGTAGTAGATCTAGGAATAGACTTGTAATTACTGTGATTCAGAAATCCAAGAAATGTTATTAAAAGAACGTATAAGACTTACTTACTAGTTCCTGATGAAGATACAGGTTCAAGGACTGTGATGACGAAGGCAGGGTTCAGGTAGGATGGTCTGACAATCCAAGATGAGCTATCTTCTCTCCCGATGCTTGGATGAGTGTCACTGGGCTCTGGTTATTCAGTTGCAGTCTTGGGCTTGATGTCCTTCTCTGCAAACTCCTCTCTTTCCTTCACTTGTCTCTACTCGGCCAAGTAAATTCGGATTCTTCCAATGACTTCTGATATTCCGATCAATGAAAATCCAGCCCCTTGTTTTTGGTTGGGGGAGGTCATTTACAGGGAACCGATGGTGGTTACGTAACCGACGGTGGTCAAGTAGGAACCGGTATCGGTTCAGTCAAAGTGGGCTATTTTTAGTAAAATAGCCAACTTTCCCTCCTTTTCTCCCGAGGGATTAGTTGTGGGCTTGGTCAAGTCATTATGAGGTTGGTTTTGGGTGCGGGTGAGGAGTAATTAGTCATGGGTGTGGATGTAGACCAAGTTATAGGTCTTAATTAGGTTAGTTTAGGGTTAGGACTAGGTCATGATGAGGTGGCGAAATGAGGTGGTGAGGTATGGAGATGTGGATTTATTAATTATAAGGTAATTAATAAATAATTGTGTAAGGTTTAGGTGATGAGGTTAGGTTGTGAAATGAGATGCGGGGCACAGGGGGTTGTAAGACACAAATTTGGTGTCTACATTAGCCCCTTGTTGTCATGTAGCTTGTCTTGTAAAGCTGCATGGACAATAATAAGAAGTGGTTACTCCTGTTAAGGGTATAGGTAATCCCCCTCAAATCTATCACAGATTGAGGTAGCGTGAAATCAGGGATAGGGTTGATAAAGGGTAAATGGTGTTGAGATGATGTTAAGATGGTGGGGTAGGTCCAAGGAAGCAGACGCACGTTGAAATGCAGAGTAGTGCGACTGTGGTACATGATTTGAAGAGCAAACAAGCAATTCATAGGCGAAGGTCGATAGTTTATCCAAACAAGGGTGATATAATCCTGGTATCCAAGGCATAAGAAGTAGCTCCAGGGGATATAACGGGTAAGGTACAGGAACATTTAGGCATGTTGGCAGTACCAAATGGTTGGTTTGGTTGAGATAAACGTCACGGTCTTGGTCTAGGCAAAGTTGGTCGACTGATCAAGTCAAGTACCCTAACCATGCTAAAACACGAACAGTGAGCTCGGTTGAACAAAAGGCTACATTATGGGTGGATAAAATTGTAATTTGTTGGTTTTGGGCGAGGTATTTAATTGGTGCGGCCTTGGGTCGGGCCGATTGATTGGTGAGGGCCATGGGTCGGGCCAAATGGTTGGTCGCGCCTCGGGTCGGGCCAAATTGGTTGGTGTGGCCTGGACGGGCCAAATGGTTGGTTGCGGCCTTAGGTCGGGCCAAATGGTTGGTTGCGGCCTTGGGGTCGGGCCTGGCCGCCAATTGGTTGGGGGGGCTTTGAGACGGGCGAAATGGTTGGTGGTGCGGCCTCTGGGTCGGGCCAAATGGTTGGTCTGGTGACCTTGGGTTGGGCTCGATTGGTTGGTTGCGGCCTTGAATTGGGCCAATGAAGTCAAAAAAGGCTATTTAGCAAAGGAGGGTATAGGCGATGTGGTGAGAAAGGGAGATTAGTGAATAAGGGCAGAAATTGGGGAAAAGGTGGGATTAAACCGATATCGATAGCTATGACCGGTATCGGTTAGATGACCGATACCGGTTGTTTAGGGCATAATATAACCGATATCGGTTATAGGTCAAAAACCTATAAAAAAAAAAATACGGCCTGTCATTGTCACATTGTCAATTTGAAAACCAATTTTAGTTGTCTGAGGTGTTTTAGTGAGATTGTTGAATTTTTCGGCTGAGGTGGCATTATTTGAGTGGAGAAGTGAGTGGTTGGTAGACCCCAGCGAGTAGGAGGCAACATTTGATTGGTGGAGGACCCAGCAGAGGAGATTTAGAGCCATGGCATAGCCAGGAGGAGCAGGAGGTGCTGGACCAGCTGGACCACCACCACCTATCCCACCACGACGACGTGTCGTCGTACCGGTAGGCTCTAAACCTCGAATTATGTGAATTTAATGGTTTTAAGCTAGATTTGGGTTTTGGGTAGGAATCCAAGTTTTTAATAAAATAATGAATAAATTGAAGTTGTTTGAAAAATGGAGAAGGTAGGTGGGTTAGTTAGGCTAAAACGGTAGGGTGGGTAGGTTTTTAGGATTTTTCAATGGGTAAAAGGGTAGTAATAGGAAAAAATGGGTTTTTGGGGGCCGCGTCGGGTTTGGCTTCGGCCGTGGACAGTGACCGATGTCGGTCACTAGGCGACCGACATCGGTCACAAATTTTTCGGGCAAGGTGGGTTGTTGGTGGACCGGCGTCGGTCGTATGTCGACCGGCGCCGGTGTATAGCATGTGCTGTAGGGGACCGGTGGCGGTCAAGGGTGACCGTACCGGTCATTATTTAGGAGTATTATTAATTTTTTTTTTTGTTTGGTTTTGTTGTTGTTTTGGGTTTTGTGGTTGTTGTTTGTTGTTGTGTTTTTGTTTGTTGTGTTTGTTTGTTGGTGTTTGGGTTTTGTTGTTTGTTGTTTGTGTTTGTTTGTTGGTTGGGTGCTTGTTGTTTGTTGTTTGTGTTTGTTTTTTTGGTTGGGTGTTTGTTTGTTTTTGTTTGTTGGGTGTTTGTTGGTTGGGTTGTTTGTTGTTTTTGTTGTTGTTGGTTGGGGTGAAGAGGGAGGGGGTAGAGTTGATAGGAAAGGGGATATCGTAGATGTTTTAGGGTAAGATAGGTGGGTGTAGATGTGTGTTATAGAGTCGGGGTGTGGTCGGGTGGGTAAAAGGGGGTATAGAGGGTTAAAGTAGTTGTTTTTGTAAAGGGTAGGTCTAATGCAGTGGGTTGGTTTTGCAGGCACGTCGCCAGTGATGATGCGGGATCGGATGCCCCCGCTATTGAGACGGATGTGGCCACATGTGTCCGCAGTGCATTGGGCCATTATGCGTGAGGTGGGACTCGGCAGAGTCCAGCGGTATAGGGCTGTGGAGAGGGACCACAGCCTTATGGTTGCCCTCATCGAGAGATGGGATCCGCAACCAATGTTTTCCATCTCCCGACTGGAGAGATGACTATTACCCTGGAGGATGTATATCGCATCCTGAGACTGCCGATCGTAGGGGAGGTAGTATTCTGTAGATGCGGAGATGGCTATGGACAGCATTCTGCAGGTATTTGGGGATGCAGCCGCGTTATTGACTTATCACAGTGCGAGCATTGCCTATGGGGACATGTATCGCACCCACAGACATGAGACACGGCTTGCCGTGCTGATGATGATAGGTATCACCTGCTTTGCCCTCCCGGACTCAGAGGGAGGCCGCTTCCCACGGGCTTTGATGGGAGTACTGCACGAGATGGTAGAGGAGCATACGTGCTATGCCTGGGCACCAGTATATCTGGTGCAGCTATACAGAGAGCTGTGGGGTTATCGCCGGATGAGGCGATTTGGGATTTGCTCCACATTTTTGTTACACTGCTGGGCATATGAGCACATCATATGTATCGACCAAAGAGGGCTGCCCAAAGAAGCCAGTGGCCACAAAGTTATATACTGGTATGAATTTCGAGAGGTGGTGGGGGTCGTGGGGGCGCCACGAGCGGTGCTCGCAGGATGGGATGTAGCTTACTACCGTCATATGCTAGAGGGCGTGACCACATTGGACATTGTATGGAGGCCTACAGAGGCCATCAGCCCCGAGGAGGAGCCCGAGCACAGATGCGCTAGATCCAAGATATGCTTCTCGGATAGCTGGGACGAGGCCAGAGAGTATGAGCGGATACCCTTAGAGAGGGTACGACGGCAGTTGGGGCTACGACAGGATGAGCCACCTCCCTTCCCACAGTACCGGAGGGATGATGTAGAGGCCCCACTGCCGGCTCCGCAGCCCGTTGACCCAGATTGGGTAGCAGAGAGGCCGGCAGACGATACAATGGACGACGCCGGGTGCACAGGTTCATTTTTGGTGTGGTGGGCAGGGCAGAGAGTAGCAGAGAGCACATCCACACATCCGATTTGGTGGCTGTTATAGCAGAGAGGGACCGGCTCTTGGGACAGTGTAGTGTAGTTACACAGGGCAACTTGTCTGCGCACGTGCACAGATCAGGGTATTACAGGGGTAGTTATCCTGTGCACGAGGTGTAGGCATAGTGTGCATGTACCACATGCACCACGTGCACACAGCATGTGCACCAACAGCACCATGCATGCACGCACCGCAGTACAACCATGTGCAAGTACAAAACCACAGCACATGTGCACCAAGCACAGGTGTGTAGACAGAGAGGGGCCATTATTATTAGGAGTCGGGGGACCAGCCCCAGCAGCTTTGGTGGCACGGGCCCGCTATATGGAGGCGAGAGCAGAGGCCCGGTATTATCAGGATGTCCTTGATGGTACCGGGGCTGACTATCAGCCATATGCGGCGCACAGAGCCGAGACCTCTCAGAGCTAGAGATCCCAGGGGGGTGCAGCCACATCCGGTGGATCGGTGATAGGGAGGAGGCGGGAGCCAAGCACAGGGACCAGCAGGGAGAGGAGCTGAGGGCGGTGGGGAGAGCTGAGACATCCCTGGAGCGAGAGATGGATGTTTTGTTTGTATATTGGATATAGGCACCGGTCTGCGAACCGGTTATTTATATAGAGGCCTGCGTGCCCACATATGATTCATTTATTCATTCTTGTTGTATATACCGGCCTGCGAGCCGAGTACAGGTTGTATAGTTGATACCGGCCTGCGAGCCGAGTATATTTTTGATATGAGAGACCGGCCTGCGAGCCGAGTCGAGATTTTGACAGTGATTGTGGCCTGCGTGCCGGCTTTGTATTATTTTGAGATCACAGAGGCCCCTATGCAGGGCAAGTTGTATATTTGAAACATTGATATATATAGAGATGATGATTTTGATCCATATGCTGTGTATAAAATGTTTTATGTATTTTGTTGATGGTTTTTGAAATGGAATGTATGTAGATGATGAGTTAGATCCAAATGGTGTATATATTGATAGTTTTGATGTATTTTGTTGATGGTTGTTTTATTATAGATAGATGATGTTGATGAAAGTATGATGAGATATTGATGTGATTTTGATGACAAATATTGATAATGGTGTTATGCAGGAAAAAGAGGCGGGCGCCACAATTTTTTTGCAAAAAATAAAGAAAAGGCCTAGGTTGAAGAAAAAGGAGGCATGTGACCGATATCGGTAAGCTAACCGACGTCGGTAGAGTATGGACCGATATCGGTTATGTAACCGATACCGGTTATGCCAAAATGAGCTTTTCTAAAAATAGAAAAGCTTGGGTGGCAACTTAAGTTCTTATTTTTAGAATTCTTATTTTTAGAGTCATGCAACAAGTTAAATACGTGAATGCGATGCTGTTTGATGACTGATATAGGTAATTGCATGAAAGAATTGAGTGATAAGGAGGAAAGAGACAGGTGAAGTGAGTGTGGGCTGAGATTAAGAAGTTAGAAAGGAAAATTATATTTGAAGAGGGTGGTGAACATGGCTGAATGAGGAGAAGCATCCAGCAGGCAGGGACGAGAGGGAAGACAAGTTCCACCCCAAGCTGCTGCATCCCGAGAGGTAAACTGTTTGGTTGTATTTTAATTCTTGCATGTTTTGATGAATAGGATGAGAGAAGGTAAGATGGTAGAGATGAGAAAGAAAAGGTGATAGGTAAGGGTTTGGGATAGAGTGAGTGTTATGGGGTAGGTAAGGTGGTGTTCACGTATGTTTATAGGTATAGAGAGGAGTAAATGAGAAAATAATTATCATAGGTGTATGTTTTTAAGTAGGTTTGTATATTTTTTGACCGGTATCGCTTAGAGATAACGATATCGTTTAGAGAAAGATTTCGTTATTATAACCGATACCTGCCATCGTAGGAATTTCCGAGAATGAGAAAACCCGTGGGGATTTGATTTATTGAATGATTGTGTGTCGTTTTGATGTATGCAGGCGGAAGCAGGGTTAAGGATGAATGATACTATGCCAGCGTTGTTGTCACGAATCCGAGCGGATGTAACACCAGCTGAATGGGCATTGATAAACCGTGTGGGGCTAAGTGGAATCCGCTATTATTCACGAATCGCACGCAATCATGCTATGTTGTAGGCGTTGATTGAGAGATGGAACCCAGAAAAGAATACCTTCTATCTACCAACAGGGGAGATGACAGTGACGTTGGAAGATGTGTTTAGAATTTTGAGGCTCCCAATTACAGGAAGACCAGTGTATCAAGCGTTGCCTAGCGTGGGGCGGGGAGCGATAACAACAGTATTTGGTGCAGCTGCATGAGAGTTGACACAGCGAGGTTTGACATTCACTTATGGTACAATGTATGCAACACACCCTGAGGAAACAAGGTTGGCAGTGGTATTAATGATAGCGGTGGGGTATTATGCATTACCGAGGGCGGAGGGGGGAAGATTTCCAAAAGAATTGATGAGTGTTATTTGGGAAATGATAGAAAGAAGCGTGACTTTCGCATGGGCACCCGCATATCTGGTGGAGTTATACAGGGGTTTATGGGCTTGCAGGTGAAAACACAGGACAACACTGGATTGTTCATACTTATTACATTGTTGGGCCTATGAGCACATTGTTTGTGTGCGCCCGATAGGCCGACCCATCGAGTCGGGAGAGACAGGAGTGCAGAGGTTGGGATTCAGACGATGGGTCCAGCATGTAACAAGAGGTGAGATCCTGTGCCGTGATAGATGATATCGAGTATTATAGGTAGGTATGGGAGATGGTGACATTGCTATCATGGATATTTGTTGAGGCCTTACGGGAACTATATGGTGAGGAGTTGAGAACATAGCCGAGGAGTTGAGGGTGTAGAGCGATCGAGGTGGATCGCAGGCACAGCCAGTGAGTACGAGAGGATTCCTCTAGATCGCGTGCGGTGAAAATTTGGATTTTTTCAGATATACCTATGGCTTATAGACCATACATGAGGATCGACGCCGAGGCAACATTCTCACCTCCCCGGCCAACACCTCCAGAAGGGCCAGAGGAGATAGCAGCCGATCGTAGGGTAATGGATGCAGGAGCGACAGAGGCCTATAGATTATGGTGGGTAGCAGAGTTGCGAGGTGTACGTGATCGTCCTGACATAGCTGTGATTACAGCGGAGAGAGATCATCCAGTAGGGTGTAGTTCATCAGCTCCAAACGTGGGTGAATGAGACAATGGGATTGTTAGCGGTTGCAGAGTCACGAGTGGAGAGACTAGAGGTAAGATTCCTCCACGCAAGAGGACGTATTTGTATGTTACAGGAGATGTTGGCGGATTAGTGGGAGGAACCAATAGCAGTGGCACCTTTGAGGATGGAGAGGCCAAGTGAGTGGCATCGACGATCACGATCACCACCGATTCGGGAGGAGGCACAAGAGTCAGTGAATTTCATAGGTATATAAGAATAAATAAGGATGTCGACTGCAGTCGATGATATAGAGAAGATGTATTTGTTTAACATCTAAATAAAACTCGAATATGTATGTTGATTTGAGTTATGATAATAATAAGAATGGTTGTGTTTTGAATGTTTTGTTTTAAAAAAAGGATAAAGATGAATGTGAGCAAATAGAGATACACAAAAATATTTATATTTACAACACATGATAGGTTATGGTAGGGGATGGTCAAGCTAACCTTGGGAGACCCCATGTCTCCCAAGTGCTGCCTACATAGCCCATTGCACAAAGCAAGGAGGGGCCTCAGATTGATGTAGTTCTCCCTTAGGACCAGGGAGAGGTGAATTGTGCAATTTGGTTGTGGTTAGGCAATTTGTTGGTTGGTAAGAGTTTGATGTTGGTAGGGTAATGTTGTTGGTGTTGGTAAGGTATTGGCGATGTTGATGTAGGTATAGGTGAAGTGAAAGTTAGCTACCCAAGTAGTAGGGAATCGTGTCCTGATTAAGGTCAACACACAATCCTAGAGTCGAGCAAAAGAGGTAAAAGTGTCCCGTAGTTGAGAAGAGCTAAACAAACCACATATTAACATAGGATGAGCTTGAATCCCTAGGTACCTTGCATAGGCGAGAAGTCGATAGGTGAAAAGAGTTGTATAATCACAATATATCGATATACATCACGTCCCTTGAGTGTTGTTGCTTTGACGAATGGTGAGGTGAGGTGCTTGATATAGGTGGGGTAGAGAACTTGTTATAAGGTGATTATTTTGACGAAAGAGAACCAAACCTAAATAGACAAGTCCATGACTCAAAAGTGCTTTGAATACTAATTTTTGCTTTTTTTTTTTTGGATATAGACTGATCGATGCGGGAAGTCTACATGGGATATGTATTTTGTTGTTCTTGAGGTCTTCATGAAGCTGATCAATGCGAGAAGATTCTGATAAAGGATGACTTTGTATAGTTGTCCTTCAAGGGAGCAGTCTATTTATAGGAGCAGATGCGGTTGTTATGTATAAATTTGTCCTTCGAGGGAGCAGTCTATTTATAATAGTAGAAATGGCTTTGCACATAGCTGTCCTTCGAGGGAGCAGAATATGTATAACTTAGAGATCTAGATGTCCATTTGGCATGAAGCATCTAGTTTTGTAGGAAGTTTGACTCAAGAATATCCCATAAGTGTATAATTGAGAACATGTTATTTTGATACTTTTAAGTCATGGACCGGACTAAAAAGGGGAAGGCATATTTAAGAGGAGGTTATGACCAAACCATGTGAGCTTGATTTTATTTTGAGATGCATGGAACAAAAGTGTATGAGGTAGTAAATGAGCTCAAGGGACGAGCGCAAGGTAGATAAGAAGTGATGTAACACTAAATTCAACAGTAGAATGGTCGGATATGCAAGGCATTAAGGGGTTCAGGCTCAGGTTTACCATTAAGTGAAGCTAAACGGTAAGTGCCTGATCCGTAAATATGAGTGATAATGTAAGGCCCAATCCAATTAGGAGAAATTTTCCACGTTTACTCTTTTCTAGTTTGGTTACATGTTGATTCTCTTTGAGGACAAGATCACCAACCTTAAAGGTACGCTCATGAAGTCGCTTATCATAAGCACGCTTGATGCGTTTTTGATAGATTTGAAGGTGGTCAAGAGCCGTAAGACGACGCTCGTCAAGAAGCTCCACTGGGCTAACCGCCTTGGCGGAAATCATCATTTGTGAGAATATCCCAAGAGATATTCTTAGGGGAGGGTATTTGTATTTCGAGAGGCAAGACAGCCTCGGTACCATATACCAAAGAAAATGGTGTGGCATTAGTGGAGGTACGAATGCTAGTACGATAAGCCCAAAGGGCAAAGGGGATGTGATCATGCCAATTTCTTCCAGAATCGTTAACAACTTTCATGAGGATTTTGGTTAGGGTTTTATTAGAAGATTCGGCTTGACCATTGGCTTGTGGATAGTAAGGTGATGAGAAGCTAAGTTTGATACCAAAGTTGTCACAAAGGTCTTGTAACAACTTATTTTTGAAAGATTTACCATTATCTGTTATCAGGCGATGAGGAACGCCAAAACGACAGATAATGTGATGGTTAATGAATTCTACGATTTTTTCTTTTTTGGTTGAAATGAGTGGAATGGCTTCCACCCATTTAGTGTAATATTCGGTTGCTGTGATTATCCAATGGTGACGTTGCGAAGAGGGTGGGTGAATCTCACCAATAAGGTCTAAACCCCATTGTGAGAAAGGCCAAAGATCTCGTGCGACCTGGACCAGCGGATGGATGGCTAGGAGTATGTTGAAGGTTGGCATGTTGTTGACACATAACACAACGCTTAACATATTCGTAGTAATCGTTATTAAGAGTAGGCCAATAATAACCTAGGCAAAGGATTCATTTGGCCATGCAAGGCCACTAAAATGTCCACCACAAATACCATCGTGGACTTGTTGGATGGTATAGGTGACCTCCGCACCGGTTAGACATCGAAGGAGGATGCCATCAAAGCCACGTTTATAGAGGAGTCCCCCCATGACGACATAACGAGAAACACTTTTAAGAAAAGCACGTTTGCCGTTACTAGTAAGGTCAGGTGGGAGAACAGAGGTTGTAAGGTAGTCATGAAATTGGTGATACCATGTATCCTGTGAATTAGCAGACACATTATTTATCATACAAACAACCGGGCTGAGTAAGATGGGGCAAAGAGTTGTTGGACCAAGACGAATATGTCAGAGTCAGTTGGTGAGGCAGGAATTTGCGAGGCTAAGCAAGCCATAGTATCCGCAAATTTGTTAGTGGAGTGGGGAATAGTTTGGATAGAATAATGAGTAAATAAGGTCAAAAGTGAATCCACGTAATGTTTGTACTTTTGAAGTTCCTCATTTTTACATTGGTAGATGCCCATAACTTGATTGACTACCAATTGAGAGTCACTAAAAATATTGATAGATTTGACACCTAAGTGTAACGCAACCTGAGACCCAAAACAAGGGCCTCGTATTCCATCGTATTATTATTAGTGCAGGGAAATCGAGCCGAATGAAAGAGGCATAGGCTGGGCCAAGAGGAATGAGAACAACGCCAGCTCCTCCGCCGCTACCGGCATTTGGATCCATCAAGAAGAGGGTCATGGATATGACTCCTCACCGAGTGAAAGAGTGGCGATGAGTTCGTCTGGGAAATTAAAATTGGTAAATTGTTCCCTGTAAAGGGGCTTCCGCGAGTTGGTCTGCAATAGTTTGTCCTTTTATTGATTTCTGGTGTATAAATTCAAGATCGAGGTCAGCGAGGAGCATAAGCCATCGGGCGATGCGTTGGTTTAGATGTGGTTTGGTGTACATATAATGAATGGGGTCCGCGTTGGTGATGACAAAAGTTTTGTGATTCAGGAGGTAGTGTCAGAGTTTGGTGGCCACGAAAGAAAGGGCTAGGCACAACTTTTCTACATGTGTATACCTAGTCTCGTAATCCACGAGAGTACGAATTATGTAATAAACGGCTTGTTCTCGATGCTCGGAGTCATGATGTGCGAGCATGGCTCCTACAAAGATGGTCGGTGGCAGAAAGGTAAAGGTAGAAAGGGCGATCGTCCTGAGGTGGGATAAGCACAGGTGGCTGCAAGAGATAGGCTTTGAGAGCCTCAAAGGCTTGGTGGCACTCTTCACTCCATTGAAAGGCAATGTCCTTTTTAAGGAGGTGATGGAAAGGTTGACATCGATCCGAGAGTTGGGAGATGAAATACCGGATAGATTGGAGTTTACCTTGCAAACTACGCAATTGTTTGAGGTTTTTGGGTGGGGGCATTTCTAGGATAGCTTTGACTTTAGATGGATCGACCTCGATGCCACGCAAAGAGACGATAAAACCAAGAAGTTTTTCTCAAAGGACACCAAAGACACATTTCTTTGGTCAAGACGAACACAATATTATAACAACAGATCGAAAATAATGGTTAAAACATCGAGATGTTCACCGCGATGTTTAGATTTGCCAAGAAGATCATCGACATAATCCTCAAGGATAGTGTGCATAATGTCATGAAAATGTAAGTCATAGCCTCCGATAGGTCGCACCAAAGATTCTTAAGGCCAAATGGCATGACACGATAATGAAGGTTCCCAAGGAGTTATGAAGGTAGTTTTATGTTGATCGGTACTGGGCTACCAAAATTTGATTGTATCCCGAGAAGCCATCCATGAGAGAAAGCATCTCATGGCCCGCAGTGAGGTCAACAAATTGATCAATACTTGGGAGGGGGAAGTCATCCCTCGGGCAAGTGAGGTTAAGGTCTCGTAAATCCGTACATATCCGAAGTCCCCCGTGCCGCTTTAGTGATGGTGTACGATGTTAGAAATCCATTGAGGATAGTCAATAGGTAAGATGAAGGAAACAGAAAGGAGTCGTTGAAGCTCTTCTTTGACCAAGAGGGCAATGCGTGGATGCATTTTTCTCAGTTTCTATTTAACTGGTTTGGAATCGGGTTTCAGGGTAATGTTATGGACAACAATGTCAGGATCAATTCCTGGCATGTCAGCAGTAGGACCAAGTGAAAGCTTGGTTGTGGGCACGGAGAAAGGTAGTAAAGGTGGCTTGTTCTGATGCGTTAAGAGATTGTCCGATCTTCACAATGTGAGGATCATCCTCTGTGTGGATGTTGATTTCTATAGTCGACTCATTCAACATGGTTTGAGTTTCAGATGGTAAGGTGCGTTGAATATAAGAGTCGTCCGCACCAAGGTAAGTGAGGATGGAGTCGTCATCCTGGCACTCAACAACATTAATTGAAGGCGAATCCTCTTCGATCATGTCTGGATACAGAAGGGGAAGAGAAGATGGGTCCTCATTATCGCGTTGATAAGTGAGAGGACCCAGGAAGATAGCATTTATGAAAAAAAAAAGTTAGGAGGGATAGATTCAGGGTCTATCGACTTTGTGGGTGACGATGGCAAAATGGGTGATGATGGTTCGGTAGGGGTGACGTTGTCATCTTCCTGATACAACTGACACGAGGTTTCTTCGGTGTAAGTGTTTCAGGAAATCCAAGACCACTACGATCTTTGTGTTTGCGTGTAGTCATGGGAATGATTGTATGTCGGCCTTGTTCATAAAGACCAAAACCAAAACCTTTCCAAGCACAACGAGTCAAGAAGGTGAGGGCGAAACGACGATTTGTCAGGTATTGAAAATCGGATTGGAAGGGAACCACACCAAGGGGAGGTTCAGGGGTAATGGAGGATGCGTCGACACCCCCATACGTTAGGTTGGTGCGGCAATTAGGTGGTCCGTAGGAGATTACTTCCCCCACACGACAATCGTAGGTGGGATGCGCATGTAATCGTCCGTACTCCGTGGGGTATGGAAAGAACTAACGTTATATAGTGATACTCCCCAACAGTAAGGCGTTGAAAAACATCTACTAAGGGGTCCGAGGTTGGGATGTTTCCACGGGAAAGGAAGTGGTATTTGCATGACGGTGGTTTCATACTGGTCAAGGTGTAGGTGCGGTTGAGGTGGATGGTTGAGGTGTGGTCGAAATAGATGGTTGGGTTGATGAATGGGTGTCTTGACGGTACAAGCACATCATTAGGGCGATATAACATATTACAAGTTTTGAAGGGGGGAGGATCAGCTTTTACGGTGTAGGACTTCCCCTCGTACTCAAATTTTATGCATCTATGTAAGGTGGAGGGAACACATCCCATAGCCCGGATCCAAGGGTGGCCTAACAACATATTGTATTAGAATTCACCCTCAAGGACATAGAAGAGTTCGGGTAAAGTACGTGGCCCTACACAAATATTAAGGATCATGGTGCCTAAGGTAGAAGTAATAGCATCATTGAATGACGCAACATGATGGGGTTGGCACACATGCAGCTAGAAGGGATATTCATTTGTTGGAAGGCTTTGGAAGAGATGATGTTTAGGCTAGTGCCCCCATCAATCATAACACGACGCACCCGAATGTCCCAGACATAAGCTGAGATGAAAAGAGTAGGGTCAGGATCTTTTGCACCAAAGTCGACAATTTCATCTTTAGGAGAAACTCGACAAAGCTGCTTCATTGACATGAGAGACAAAAGTGGTTGGGGAGATAGGTTGTTTGGTGAGTGAAGCAACGTGATTGGGTGTTAAAATGGAGGCAACGGGCAAGGTTTCGTTAGGTAAGACCTCTATCCTCAAGGATTTCAACGAGATCTTTTCGATGAGATTCAGAGGTCCGAATGAGATCATACAAAGGTCATTTTTACAGGTGATCGTGGTGAAGTTGTTTGATCATGGTTTGGTGGGAAACTCCATTAGAGACGGGGGTAGGCGGGTCCATGAATAACCACTTTAGGTGGTGGTGCGATCGGGATGGGATGGAGAAAGAGAGGGAGTGTGCTTTCTTTAGCTTTCCCATTGTTTTTCTCGCCTCGAGTAAAGCAACACTAATCATGTTGATCTGTGGAACACGAGAGGAGGAAGATGGTAGGGATAAGTCATGGTCTTCGAGAGGTGGGGTTGTAATAATGATAGATCTTGGTGAGGTAGGGACAGTGGTATAGAGAGGGAATCAAGCTAAAGGTTCTCTCCTTCGTAAGTTGTCTTTCTTAACCTTTCTATTCGAGAGAGGTGACTCGACGAAGTATGGCTTTCAAAGCTTTGCATCCCTCTACATCATGTCCCGGTGTGCGGTGGTAAGCGAGATTTTAGACTCATCATAACCTATAGGTCGAGGTTTAGATGGATCATAAGGTCTAAGTGGGGGTAGGGAAATGGTCATATTCTCCACCAACATAGCAAGGATTTTGGCGTAAGACCCTTTGAGCGGGTCAAAGTCGAGGAAGATGAGGCTATTGACTCGGGTAGGTTTTGGTAATGAATGACCGGGTATGGTTGATTTGTACGGGTGGTGGCTTAGCCAAGGGGTTTTGATAATTGGATTTAACTAAACGTGGCTTCTTCGACGCAGAAGTTATGTTTAGCTAGTTAGATGATGAGGCCACAGATGATGTGGTATCAGGAAACAACCATGGAGAAAGAGGAGTGACAGCAAACAAATCCTTTGATGATGGAGTTTGTTTAGGGTTGATAGGTGGACAGGATACGTGGGGTGACGGTGTTGATACACCCATGGATCTCTGTATGGGTGCAGAAGGCGTAGGTCATTTTAAAGAAAACGCAGGAGGTATGATATATTGATGCAAGGTGGAGGGATGAGGTCCCAATATGGAAGGTAGGTGTGACGGTGATGGTTTTAGTTGTGATAGAGGCATAGGTTGGGCTTGAGGAGATTGGGTCTGTCTCCTAAGTGGATGGACGGCTTTACTTTTGGATAAATCTAACCATTTAGGTGGGTGTGTTAGACTGGGTATTGGTGAGGTCCCAAGTGTAGGGGAAGGTTTGGTTAGGTCAATAGAGGTGGATGAGGTATTTGGTAGAGATGAGGGGGGTGAAGATGAGGACATAGGCATTTTAAGCTTTGTAAACACTTTGGGTATATGGTAGAGGCATCTGGATCGGTCATCTGCATTTGAGTAGAATATGGTGTACTCAAACATTCCCATAGGACTCGTCTATCTTCTGAGGGATGACAATCCTCACGTGTAAATAGGAACTTTTGTATGGAAGAAAGGTGGGTTGTGATTCCGGTCCACTGTGGGTGTGATACAGGGGTAAATGAGGCACTTGTATCAATGGGCGTTAAGAGGTCAACCGGTCACTGAAAAGATTTAGGTGATGAAGAACTAATAGGTAGGAGGGCATGTTTGAGAGGATCCATCATGATTAAAGAATTTGGTGATGTCGGTTCAAGAGGTTTCTCATCTAAGGATGACAAAAGAAGTGGCGAGCCTTCCTCTTGTACAACAAGAGTGGTAGAAGGAGATGTTTGGGAAATAGATAAGTTAGATAACATCCGCTCACAGTCTTGCAAGGATGTGGTGTAAGAAGGCTCATCTGTGAGAAGAGAACTCTGGGTGGTTAATTCCTTTATGGGTAAAGGAATGGCAAGGATTTCGTCTTGTCTTGATGGTGGTGAAGGGGGTTCGGGTCCCTGCGTTAGGAAGAGGCTTGATTCAAAATTTCCTCGATAGAAACTTTTGGCTGGGAGTCAAAGACTGCATGGATTTCATGAACACTCTCCTCGGCTAAGATATCCTGGTTTATGTTACTGTTAGAAGAGTGATTTGGGAATGGTTTGTTGAAAATTTTCAAATTTCGGTTAGCAGGGGCGTTAGGATTATCGAGGGCTATATCCCCTGCATCAACCATTTCCTGCACTATGTTTTTCAACATCTTGCAGTTTTCATGACTGTGTCCCTTCACGTGGTGGAAGTTACAGAAGTCATTTTCTTTGTACCAAGAAGGTATAGCGTGGGTGGAATCAAACCCGGAGTGAGGTTTAACAGGAGGTAAGGTAATAGCTCCCGCTTTGAGAAATTTTTCCAATATCACACCATAAGTTTCTCCCAAGGGAGTGTAATTGATGGGCTTGCTTTATACTTATAGGTGGTTTTGGCATGGGTATTAGATGGTGTTGGGATTTGACCATCACCGCGTGTACAACTCCTTTTGATTTCAAGCAGCGATGATGTGAGGATTGGTGGTGTTAGGTTTGTTGGTGGAGTCTTGGGTTCGGAAATTGGGGTTTTTGTTGCGCAACCGCAATTTCTCTTCCTCTAAGGCTCGAATCTCTAGTTTTCGAGCCATAGTAAAGGCCTCATCGAATGTGCGGAAAGTTTGAATTTGGAGGGTAGGAGAAATGTGCTTAAAGTGCAGCCCACGTAAAGAGTTCGATAAGTCGGCCCGAGGCAAGGCATACGTAAGTTGGTTGATAAGGCCCCGCCATCGTCCAATGAAATCTACGATAGATTCATCTTCAAATTGTCGGATGGCATAGAGGTCGGTGATAGATACTTTCTTGGAAATGTTAATGGAGAAATGATCCAAGAAAGATTGGGCTAATTGGTTAAAAGAGAAGATTGAGTGCTGGGTTAAAGCACTGTACCACTCCAAGGCGGGTCTTGATAAGGACATGGGAAAGGTGCGGAGTAGTAAGGCATCGTCATGAGCAATCAAATAGCAGGCATGTCTAAATGATCGCAAGTGTTGTTGAGGATCCTCCTTACTATTAAAATGAGTAAATTTTGGTAATTCCCATTGAGGAGGATATGAATGAAGGGGGACAGAAGGGTGGATAGGCTCCCGACAAACTTGCTCGTATGTCAGGGCGCTACGGCTTCCTGAAACAGAAGCCTCTAGATTTTGCATCTTGTCCATCATTTGTTTGATTAAATCAGTAGTTGGATGAGATGATGGTGCGGTTGCGGTAAATGGAGGCAGATTGGGCCAAGGGCCACCACTAGACAATGGTGGGGTTAAATGTTGATAAGGTATTGAGGACGAATATGTTGAGGCGACCGAATAGGGATGTCCTATATAAGATGTTGAAGTCACCGGATACGTGTGTGGAAATGAAAAGGTGGGCGGAGCTTGAGAAGGAAAGCTTGTGTGGATAGGTGGCAGAGAGCAAGTCATGAAAGGAGCAGTCTGCAGAGAGAGACGAGGTAGGAGCAGTCGGCGGTAATGATATGTTGGGCCCAAGATTAACCAAAGGAAAGCCAATCTGTGCCGTATGAACCCCCGAAGCCACTGAGTTGGGAGACGGGGCTAAGGATGAAGAAGGCAAAGTGGAGTTATCAGGTGGAGAAGGAGCTAAATGAGCAGCTATACTAATAGGCATGCCAACAAGGAGTTGACCATCGGGTGTACGGTCAGGGGCATGAGACAAATAGTATTGTACAAAGCTGCTAGGATTAGCGTCCAAATTTTTTGCAAATTCCTTATCTCCTACAGGGATTTTGGGAACCTCGCTGGTGTCCGTAGGATTCCCCACAGGATGTGAAGGGGGTGATTCAGGCAAAGGCACGGAGCAGGCATGTGAAACCATGGCTGCAGCTTGTTTCCGAGTGATAACAACCATGGACAAGGGTACACAAGAAGGATGCAATCTATCAGAATGTAAGCAACAACAAAATGTTGGAATTGGTAGGTTGTTGGTTTTGGGAATCGTGAAAGACAAGAACCGATATCGGCCGTGTAACCGATGTCGGCCGCCATATCAGTGAAGCGCTTCGGTAAGTTAACCGATGTCGTGAGAATAGGACCGTGTAAGAAGCTGTAGGAAGTTGCTGATTTGGGGTTAACAGTGCTTAGTATGCCTACCAAACTGTTCTGAAGTGATCACAGAAAACAATGTATGACAGAGAAACAGAACTAAAAACAAGCAAGATGCACAAGAAAATTAACAGACTAACCCTAGGATTAGTTTTAATTATTGTGGGCTTATGCCTTAGACAAATGATGTCAATCCTAAACAAAAGACTTAGGGAAATGTCAAGTTTGTTTTGGCTTATAAGGTTACCTCAATCGGACGGAGGAATACCGCTGGAAAAGGGGGATGTTTTGAGTGTTGTGTTAATTATGAAGTGATTCAAGATGTGTGCAAAGTGAAAGTAAGATTAATTTCTTGTCAATACCATGGAAATCACCCCCACGTGTACCACTTGTTACTTAATCTACGTTCACTAGAATTGAAAACATCAAGCAAGAATGGGATGCACGTGTTTTAAACCCAAATAAAATGATATTCGATGAAGCAAAGAAGATGACTTTCACTAATGCAAAGTTGGGAAAGCAAGACAAATTCTTTTACCAAATATAACAAAATATCTTGTGAATATTTTAGAAGAAGAAAATAACAAGTGTGCTCCCTATATGAAAGCAAGCAAGAAAGAAAGAAACCCGAAATGAATCCCACCGGGCGTACAAAATGTTTCACACAGAAATGCTTCCGTTCCTGGAATAGAGTCGCTTCTATCCTTTCATTCCTTTGAGAAACAGATAAGGGTTAGGGCTAGGAGGAATACCTGTTGAATGTCGAGAGGGTGTGCGTATACCGTAGAGAGAGATCAGATCGATTGCAAAGAACTCCTTTTTGTCTGGGAAGGACTACCTGCAAGTAAGAATACAAGACCACCAGATTCTAATTAGACAATAAATGAGGGAACTGCCTTGGGCCCAGGAAATATTAGACTTCCTTTCGAAGGTGGTCAGTTCCCCTACTAATATGAATTAACACAAATTCTAAAAACAAGCTATTGCAAAATTACAATTTAATTAACTTGTTAGAACAATAGAGAAAAGGTTGGTCTTGGTTTTGAATCACAAGTGACCGATGCCGGCCACCGTCACGGTACTCGGCCGATCGATAACCGATATCGAGTAGGGGCAAGTGATTTAGGGCTTTGGTGAAGGTTAGCTATAAGGTGGCTATGGTGTTTATAGGTCGTAAATGATGGGGATAGGTAATGGGTGATAGAGAAGACTCGAGGGTATGGGAGCTGTTTCTTGGGGCAATGTATGTAGGGGTAGAGGAATGATAGTTAGATGGGGGTGTTACCGGGTAGTAGATCCAGGAATAGACTTGTAATTACCGTGATTCGTAAATCCAAGAAATGTTATTAAAAGAATGTATAAGACTTACTTACTAGTTCTTGATGAAGATACAGTTCAAGGACCGTGATGACGAAGGCAAGGTGGTTCGTAGGATGGTCCGACAATCCAAGATGATCTATCTTCTCTCCCGATGCTTGGATGAGTGTCCTTTGGGCTCGGTTATTCGTTGCAGCCTTGGGCTTGATGTCCTTCTCTGCAAACTCCTCTCTTTCCTTCACTTGTCTCTGCTCGGCCAAGTAAATTCCGGATTCTTCCAATGACTTCTGATATTCCGATCAATGAAAATCCAGCCCCTTGTTTTTGGTTGGGGGAGGTCATTTACAGGGAACCGATGGCGGTTACGTAACAGATGGCGGTCGAGTAGGAACCGGTATCGGTTCAGTCAAAGTGGGCTATTTTTAGTAAAATAGCCAACTTTCCCTCCTTTTCTCCCGAGGGATTAGTTGTGGGCTTGGTCAAGTCATTATGAGGTTGGTTTTGGGTGCGGGTGAGGAGTAATTAGTCATGGGTGTGGATGTAGACCAAGTTATAGGTCTTAATTAGGTTAGTTTAGGGTTAGGACTAGGTCATGATGAGGTGGAAAAATGAGGTGGCAGGTATAGAGATGTGGATTTATTAATTATAAGGTAATTAATAAATAATTGTGTAAGGTTTAGGTGATGAGGTTAGGTTGCGAAATGAGATGCGGGGCACAGGGGGTCGTAAGACACAAATTTGGTGTCTACACTAACATGCTCAAAGTTTCAACTTGATTTTTCTCACACTTAACACATTCAAAATTTCCCTAAATCATTCCCGTTGGATAGGAAACTTTCTCACCTTTCCAACGATATAAAGAATTCCTCCTAACTCCTTGTAGAACTCTAGATATGGACCAACGGACTTAGGGGGTAAAATTTTTCCCTAAGGGGGTACGTGCTTGAGCGGGAAGAAAAGTAAATATCGGGTTGGTGGGTCACGGGGTGGCGTTTGAATTTTTTTTTGTTGTGTGGGAGAAAATTCCCATTTGCACTTATGCCTCCACTATGCCACCAGGGACATGTATTGGGCTCCGAGCTCATGTGGGGAAGGTAAGAGGGAAGGGTGGGGTGGCACGAGGTTTAAGAAGGTATTGCACGCAGGGGAGACAAAGGGAGAAAGGCATGCGCGGGTCCACAAGTCCGTGGAGGGGATAAGGATGAGGCGAGGGTAGGAGTATGGGGGCCATGGGGTTTTTAAACAAAATTTCCCAAAATCCAACAAGGTCGCAAGGGTTTCGCCCCCTTCGCCAACATGCCATGCTACCACGTAACGTGGCACCTGTGATAGGCTACAGCCGGTGGGGAAAAAGGTAAAATTTTTCCAAATTTTTTAAAAGCCCCAAAGACAAAATTAATGCTGCACCTCCGCTGCTGCCCCGTGAGGACACGTGGCAACCTACGATTGGTCAGGCCGCGGAGAAAATTTCAAAAATTTTCCCAAGCAAATTTTCCAAAATTTTTCTAAGGATTTTTAACAGAAAATTTTCAGGCCGCGGGCCCGCCAGGGAATTTTTCCCAAATCTTCCTGCCAAGACATGAAAACTTCAAAGGGTCATAACTTGAGCTAAGAAGCTTGATTTTTGGAAAATGAGGACTTTCTGGAAAGCTCTCGATGCCCTCTTTGTACAGAAATCATAAATTTTACATTTTGATAAAGTTTAAGGGGTAAATTTTATGAAAATGATATGTAGGATTTTAAATAGCAAACTGGTAATTTTGACTTATAAATTTTTGTTCAATTTGATCTCCTTCTTCACTCAACATGCCAAACAGACATGGAGGATTACTCTAGGAAGGATTTAAAGTGTTTTAGGGAGGTAAATTTACTCAATTGATTCTAATTTGAATTTTGTCCATCAATTGACAGAAAACAGTTGAGGAAGGGATTGGGCTCGATTTTTTCAATGTTTAAATTGTATTCTCAAGTGTTCCTTGTCAATTTGAGTTCATTGGTGTCATAACATGCTAAAATATATCATCTCCAATTTGATTATTGTGTGCAGGACTGAACTGTACATTTTGATTAACTTTATTGCCAGTTTTATATTTACAATAGAGATCTATTTCTTTTAAATATGTATATTGAAATTTCTTATTCAAGTGTGGAATTTTATTTCTAAGCTAATCCAATACATTCAATTGTTTATAAAACAATCCATTCTAAATAAAAATGCAAATACTAAATTCCATTTTACACATTTCCAAAGATACAAAATATAACATTATTTCCACGTACATTTCTTCTTTTCCAACAGAGATCTAACTATCTCTTTTTCCATACAATGAACATTGAATTCAATCCAACAATGCATATGAGAGAAGATCTTGCAATTCTTTATTGGATTCAATTATAAAACTTTACATCTTTCCATGTTTGAATGCAATAACACATTTCTATTTCTTTCTTTCCAATGTACAGAGCAGAATGTAATTGTCTTCCACATTTCGAATATACACTTTCATAATCAATTACATACATCTTTTCTTCACAAGTATACATTAAAATTTCATCCACATCATAGTGGGAAAGGTTACAATGAAATAATATTGATAAGGGACTGTCAAAAACTGCATGTTAGTTTCCCTTTTCTTTCAATTTGATGACAACAAAAGTGGGGAAAAGGCAATTCTCTCCACCCAACCAATACATCTAATGAAAGGAGAAACCTTCCTTCATCATTGGCCCCCGAGCCCCAACCAAAATACAATAAGAGGTTTTATTTTACCCATGACAACTATTGGCTTCCACAAGACACAACATTATTTCAACATGCATAATTCATTATAAAACATAGTCCACACAAAAACAATAGTTCACAACTACATTTAAAAACAATCAAAACAAGACTCAAGCTTGATCATGCAAGCCAAAGGAGCAAGGTCTATGGGGGAAGTTGCTTATGCCTCCCAAATGGGAATTGGGCATATCCACCAATAACAAATCACCAATAAAATTTCACCTCACATATCCTTATGCCCCCACATCCCTCCTTATGCCCCCACAAATTTCCTTATGCCCCCACAAAGTAAGAAATGCAAGTTATTTATTTTCCATGGTGGATCCCAAACCTAAAATCCCTCCACAAATTTCTAATGCCAATGGCATTCCCTTATGCCCCCCACATGGATTCCCCATAGCCTTATCCTACACCATTCCTATGGCAGTCTACCCATACAGCAACAAAAACATAACAACATTCACCATTCACACAACACAATCAAGAAGATAACAACATAAAAGAAGAGTTAAACTCCTTCCTCTCCATGGTAGATTTTGTTTCCAAACAACAAGCTTCAATGCCCAAATACAGTCCCAAAACAACAATCTCCAAGCATGCAAACTTTTCCAAACTCCTTCCAAAATCAAGAGCTCCAAACACAAAAAAATGCACCCCAAATAAGTTGCAAAATGAATCAACAACCCAAAACAAACAAAGAGTTTGAATTTTATAGAAGAGGGAAGAGAAGAGGATGATGTGGATCCATGTAGGATGCCACATCACACATCCTCAAATTCAAACACAAAAGACAAAATTCCATTCTCCCAAGCACAATAAAGAGGTGGGTGAAAATATGACAATTTACTTGCACACTCCAAAAAGCCCACACCCCAAAGGACAAAAATTAAATGAAATGTAAGAGAGTGCAATCAAAACATGCAACAAGATTTATAAAATACATTAAAAGGGTCTACAATCAGCCTTCCAACCATAGGCATGGTTGGTAAATTAAATTTAGAGGTATGTGACAAGTTTTACTTGTCCCACAAGCCTCCAAAAATAGCCTCCAAGGACAAATTCGAATTTCCAAGGAGGTGGAAGTGTTTCATACTTCCATTATTACTTTCCCATATCCCAAATTGACTTATTTAAATTTTAACCATAGCTTTTTAACATTAATCTACCACATTTTAATTAATTAAAAGAAAGGTACACATCACTAATAAAATTCATATAACAATAATAAAAGGAAACACATTAATAAAACACACAAACCCATGGTCACATATAAAGGAAATCCCCCCCATGGGAATCCCTAACAAAATACAACACACACACTCAAGACATGTTGCCATGGTAACCTTGTCGAATTCACCTAGAATTCCATTGTGGTTGGTCTCCAATCCCCGATGTTTGTTGTGATTTTTAACCTACAAAACACAAATACCTCCTTTAGCCTCGTGGCCATATCAAAACATCCAACATGATATAAATAAAATCACATAATCATCTATACATATGAATCACAACAACATCAAGGCAATTTAACAATATCACTAACAATTTATATCAACAACTATATCATCATCATATAATATCCATTTTCTAGATCTACTCATAATATCCAAAATCACATGTCCAAACAACATCCATAAAACATCCATGTCATATAGTATATCATCATCCACATATGAGTGTCCCTAATAATCATCATGCATCATAACCAAATCAAGATCAACAATAATCCATGACAAATGTCTAACATCATACTAAATCAAAACATAACAATGTCCATAATGTAATCATAGTATCAAAATAAGCATCCAAAAGCGGTCAAAGGAATTATAGGCTGATTGATTATATTCATGATGCTATTGATCTTGGTGTGCACCAAACTAGTCTTGCAAATAGTTCCAAGGATGATGATCGTCATTATGAAGGATGCGTAGATGGAGGAGCACACGAAAGAGGTTTGTGCGGAGGATTCCATGGTCGCAAAGAACTATGATGGAGGAAGAAGTGAGTTCCCACGAGGAACCTGTTATAAATGTGGATTGACATAACATTATAAGCGTGATTTTCCGACCTATTGTAATGCTCATGGTACGAAAAAAAAAACATAAGTACGAGGAGTGCCTAAGTTGTTTGAACACATGAGCCAACAACACCGGAAATACAAAGGCATTGGGATGATGTGTATAAAGATGGCTAACACACAGTGGATTCCAAGAGTGGCGCATGAGTTAGGATTAGAACCTATACCGGTAACGATGCAAACAGAGGCCACACATGCCAAGGAGATGCCAAGACACATAACACTAGTTTCAAGAGAGGAATTCATATATGGTAAGTATCTAGATCTTACTCATCGAAGGAAGTGTATTAAGATACTATGGATGTGATTCATAGTTTGTAAGGGGATATCCAATGTCTAAAGGAGTATTCAAAGTAGTTAGATCAAAGGAAGAATGTCGAGGCTCTGAAGGAGGACTTGAATGAAGTCAGAGGAGTATGTAGGATGTTAAGGCAAGAGAATATTATTCCCTTACTAGGAGAATGGGTTCTAAGCAAAATCCTCATCGAAACAGGAGTAGAGGTCAGTGTTCTCACTTTAGATGCTTGACATCAAATGGGAAGGCCCACATTACAACCATCTTTGAATGTGTTGTATATGGCAAAAACAAAGGAAATGCCCATTGGAGTCTTGAAGGATGTAATTATCACCATTCAATGGGCCAAGTTCACTAGAGATTTCGAAGTCTTAGTGCTCACCGAGGCAGACAACTTTCCAGTGTTGCTTAGGCGCCCATGGTGTTACAAGAACAATGTTGACCCGAGGTTTAATAAGGGATATATTAGTTTTGAGAACAAGGAAGAACGTGTCATCATCCCCTTAACTGATGGGAAGTCAACACCTTATACTGAGCCCCTGGGAGAAGAATTACTTGACAGGATTTATGTGTGCTCCACTAGAGATCTGGAGATAATTCATCTCATGGAGGGAGTTATCTAGTTTGAAGATGCTTAGTACTTGAGTGATACCATTAGCATGACATGCAACAATTGGGCACATAGGACTTTTGAGTTGATTACGTGACAGTTGAGAGGGTTTGTAACAAAGGTAATGAAGGCACACTACCAAGCACCTAGGAGGGAAGAAGTTATTGAGTTACTATGGAAGAGAATACCCTGAAGTTTTCTTGTGATAAATGGAGGCTCAGTGGAGGAATGAGGATGAGAGAATAGAAATGCTTAGTTATTATTAGGAAATAAGAGATAAAATATGCGGAATAATCCCTTATAGAATCGCAACAGTAGAAACTAATATGCATAAAATATTATAGATCTCAAATAAAAGTGAAAAATAAATAACACAACACAGAGAGAAAAGATTTAATGTGGTTCACCCAATTTGGGCTACGTCCACCAAGAATCACTTGCTCAGATTTTATTACAAGCCTCCACTCTCTCAATATAATACCCAGATCCGTTTGGAGCTATGCTCAACAAACTCTACAGAATTCACACCCGAATTCAAAACACATATGCAATACATTTGCTTGTATATCTATCATATGCATAAGACCATATAAATAGACAACTGCTTAAGCAGTTTTACAAAACCATGGGTATCAAACAATGGGAAAAAATAAAACCATCCCATAAACCTATGGGTAGCCGAAGAGGCGGTTTTACAAAACAATGGGTACCGAAAAACCATGGGCCCAAAAACAGCCCATAACGGTTACCCATTACCCATGGGTTAATAAACCACCCATGAAAATTTGCTTCGGGGGCTTTGCCCCAAACCCCCGACCGCTCACCGACGAGCGGGACCGCCGTAAAAATACCCGAGTGTAACACATAGAAGGTGTACCACACTCTAACATGAAAATAGGCTCCACAAACATAACAATCTCCCACTTGGAGACTGATTTCCACTGAGCAAGCTTCTCAACCCTTCACTGTCATCTGCGAAGGCCAACCAAAGCTGAACATAGCTTTAGTTTATCCCTTGTGACCATGTTGGTCATCATGTTTATAGGATTTTGACTGGTATGAATCTTCTCTAACTTCAACTTATCTTCCTCCAAAACTGTCCTGATGAAGTGATATCTCAACTGTATATGCTTCATCTTGGAGTGGAAAGCAGAGTTCTTAGCTAGGTGTATAGCACTCTAACTATCACTATGCAGCTTACATTCCTCCTGCTTATGCCCTAACTCCTCAAGCAATTGTTGTAACCAAATCATCTCTTTGCTTGCCTCTGTGGCAGAAACATACTCAGCCTCCATGGTTGACAAAGCCACCAGCTTCTGTAGTAGTGAAATCCAGCTCACTGCTGTCCCACCTATAGTATAAATATAACCTATCGTGCTCCTCCTGCTGTCTACATCTCTAGCCATGTCTGAATCTACATAACCACGTAAAGTGGTGTCTCGATCACATCGTAGCACAAAACTATCCCCATGGTTTCTCTCAAATCGAAGGATCCACTGTACTGCTTGCCAATGCTCTTTACTTGGATCACTCATAAATCTACTCATAGCTCCTACTGCATGGGAAATATCATGCCTAGTGCACACCATAGCATACATCAAACTGACAATTGCTGATGAGTAAGGTACCTTGGACATCTAGTTTCTTTCCTGCTCTATCTTGGGACACTGCTCCTTTGATAACTTAAAATGGCCTACCAAAGGAGTCCCAACTGGTTTAACATCCCGCATGTTAAACCCTGTCCAATACCTTCTTAGTGTACTCTTCCCGAGATAAAGTCAACTTCCATTCCTTCCTATCCTAAGTTATCCTCATACCAAGGATTTATCTAGCTACCCCCAAATCTTTCATATCAAAGGATTCACTTAGTGTTTCTTGAGTTCTTTTATTTTCTACATGTTTTTACCTACAACCAACATGTCATCAACATAAAAACAAATGATAATATAAATTCCATCCTTAAATATCTTTGTATACACGCAATAGTCGAATGATATCTAATATAACCTTGCTCCATCATGAAGCTATCAAACTTCTTATACCATTGACGTGGAGCTTGTTTCAAGCCATACAAGCTCTTCTTTAGTTTACACACCATCTCCTCTTTACCTTTGACCTCATAGCCCTCTGGTTGCTACATATATAGTTCCTCCTCCAAATCACCATGGAGAAATGCAGTCTTTACATCTAACTGTTCTAAGTGCAAGTCTTCTGCTGCCACTATTCCAAGAATAGTTCTAATAGAAGTCATTTTTACTACAGGAGAAAATATCTCATCAAAATCTATACCTTGTTTCTGTGCAAACCCCTTGACCACCAACCGGGCCTTATATCTTTTCTTTCCTCCTTCATCTTTAACTCTGTACACCCACTTGTTCTCCGCAATGCTCTTTTTCCTTCCGATAGCTTCACCAAATCCCAAGTCTAGTTCTCCATGTGAGACTTATGCTCCTCATCCATTGCTTGCTCCCACTTCTTACTCGGAATATACCTACATTGCTTCATCAAAGCTCTCTAGCTCCCCACTATTAGTGAGTAATAAATAATAAAGAGAAGGAGAAAAACATTCAGGTTCTTTTCTTACCCTAGAAGACCTCCTCACCTGTAGGAGTTTGGAGTTCCTGTTGAGTAGGTTCTCGAACCGATTCATGGGTCACTTTCCCATCCGGAAGATCCTCTACCACTGCATATTCTTTATTGGATTCTTCCCTGTTTTCCTACAATTTTTGCTTATACATGACTTTCTCATTAAAGACCACATCCCTATACCAAATGATTTTCTTGTCCTTAATACTCCAACATTTAAACCCAAAGTCATCATCACCACCATAACCAATGAAAGTACATTTTTCGATTTAGCCTCTAGCTTGGTCCTATCATCCTTGTCTATATGAACAAACACCTCACATCCAAAGACTCTAAGAAATGAATAATCAACTTTCTTACCATACCATGCCTCCTTAGGTATGCCTCCATCCAAGGCACTTGAGGGTCCTCTGTTTATCAAGTACACAACCGTGCTCACCGCTTCTACCCCAAAAAAGAGAGGATCCCCGCATGTAACCTCATGCTCCTAAAGCATGTTCCATTATTGTTCTGTTCATCCTTTCGATACCCAATTCTGCTGTGGAGTTCCCGAACCATATTTTTCCCGTGGATTCCATTCTTAGAACAATAATCATTAAATTCATTGCAGCAACACTCCCCTCCATTATCTGACCTAAGACATTTTAACTTATGACCTATTTCATTCTCTACCAAGGCTTTCCATTTAACAAAAGTGTCAAATACATCAGATTTGTTTCTAATACAATAAACCAAAACTTTCCTTGTTGCATCATCAATAAAAGTAACATAATAACTTGAACCCCCAAGAGATGATACCGAGCCGGGCCCCACACATCGAATGTACCAGCTCTAACTTAATCTCTTTCTTCATAGGTCCAACCTTGAGAAACCTTACTCACTCTGTTTCCCATATATGTAGTTCTCACAGTAAATCTAAACATTTTTCTCGTATATGCAAGCAAATTCTTCTTTATGACGTTCATGCCCTTATGGCTCATATGACCAAGCCTATAGTGCCATAATATGTATCTCGCATATGAAGCCACAAGATTACAATCATTAGTACTATCGGTGGTTAAATATAAGGTTCCAACCTTCTTACCTCTTGCCACCACAAGAGCACCATTGGTAACCTTCCAAGAGTTAGTCAGTAAATATCACAATACAACCATCACTTCCCAATTACCCCACCAATATCAAATTTCTCCTTAATGTAGGCACATGTATGACATCCTTCAATAGCCATGTATTCCCATTCTGCATCTTAACCTAAATAGAACCTTTTCCAACTATACTTGAAAGGCTCATCATCACCAAGAAAACATGCCAAAAATCCCTTGAACATAATCAACAAAATAATGCCTATGTGGAGTAGCATGAGAAGAAGCCCTCGAATCTAAAACCCAAGATTCAAGTAATATTATGCAAAGAAAGAATCAAAGCATCCTGACATACATTACCCGATGCCACATTTGCCTCCTTGTTTTCTTCCCGTTGTTTCTTCTTGTCTCGAGGCTCCCAACAATCCTTCTTTGCATGCCCATCCTTTCCACAGTTCAAAGATACAATCTTACTCTTGGATTTTGACTTTGCTCGATCTTTCGATTTTCCACGGTTTCCTCTATTCTTCTGTCTCCCTTTAGTTTCCACTGTCAAAGCATTCCCTGAAGTAGAAGATTCCCTGGAGCTTTTTCTTTGCATTTCCTCACTTAGAATCACCCCTACAACATCCTCAAACTTCAACTTTGAGTTAGCTGGAACCGAGTTGCTTACTGCCATTACCAGGCTATTCCAACTTTCATGTAAAGAGCACAGAATTAATAAAGCCCTAACTTGTTCATCAAATTCTATTGTAATCGAAGCTAGCATATTCACAACCGTATTGAAATCATTTAAATGATCTACTATCGAACTATTCTCAGAAATCTTCATATTAAACAACTTTTTCATTAAAAATATCTTGTTAGAGGCAGAGGGTTTTTTCATACAACTTCCCTAATGCATCCATTAGATCTTTTGAAGTCTTTTAATTTGAAACATTAAATAATACCGAAGATTCAAGACACAATCGGATCATTCCAAGTGCCTTCCGATCCAACAAATCTCATTCCGCATTTGTCATACTCGAGGGTTGTTTCACCTTCTCGACAACAAAGTATAAAGATCCTTTCCGATAAAGGTAATCTTCCATCCGCATCTTCCAAAGACTCGAAATTCTACCAGTTGAATTTATCAACCCTAGATCTTCCATCATCTGCCATTTATGTTTGTGGAGCCTATTTTCATGTTAGAGTGTGGTACACCTTCTATGTGTTACACTCGGGTATTTTTACAGCGGTCCCGCTCGCCGGTGAGCGGGTCAGGGGGTTCGGGGTGAACCCCCCAAACAAATTTTCATGGGTGGTTTATTAACCCATGGGTAATGGGTAACCGTTATGGGCTGTTTTTGGGCCCATGGTTTTTCGGTACCCATTGTTTTGTAAAACCGCCTCTTCGGCTACCCATAGGTTTATGGGATGGTTTTGTTTTTTGCCCATTGTTTGATACCCATGGTTTTGTAAAATTGCTTAAGCAGTTGTCTATTTATATGGTCTTATGCATATGATAGAAAGACAAGCAAATGTATTGCAGATGTGTTTTGAATTTGGGTGTGAATTTTATAGAGTTTGTTGAGCATAGCTCCAAATGGATCCAGGGGTATCAGATTGAGAGAGTGGAGGCTTGTAATAAAATCTGAGCAAGTGATTCTTAGTGGACGTAGCCCAAATTGGGTGAACCATGTTAAATCTTGTCTCTCTGTGTTGTGTTATTTATTCTACACTTTTATTTGAGATCTGTAATATTTTCTGCATATTAGTTTCTACTGTTGTGATTCTGTAAGGGATTATTCCACATATTTTATCTCTTATTTCCTAACAATTGGTATCAGAGCCTAGTTTGGTTTTTGAAGTGTTAAATCACAGGGAAAGTTTTATCTTGAGTGGGAGCTATGGCAGATGATGGAAGATCTAGGGTTGATAAATTCAACGGAAGAATTTTAGTCTTTAGAAGATGCAGATGGAAGATTACCTTTATCAGAAGGATCTTTATACTCCGTTGTCTGAGAAGGTGAACAAACCCTCGAGTATGACAGATGTGGAATGGGATTTTTGGATCGAAGGAACTTGGAATGATCCACTGTGTCTTGCATCTTTGGTATTATTTAATGTTTCAAAGGAAAAGACTACAAAAGATCTAATGGATGCATTAGGAAGTTGTATGAAAACCCTTCGCCTCTAACAAGATATTTTTAATGAATTTTTTGTTTAATATGAAGATGTCTCGAGAATAGTTCAAGACAGATCATTTAAATGATTTCAATATGGTTGTGGAATATGCTAGCTTCAAGTTACAATAGAATTTGATGAAGAAGTTAGGGCTTTATTAAATCTATGCTCTTTACCCGAAAGTTGGAATAACCCGGTAATGGCGATAAGCAACTGGTTCCAACTAACTCAAGTTGAAGTTTGAGGATGTCAGTAGGGGTGATTCTAAGAGAGGAAATGTGAAGAAAAATCTCCGGGGAATCTTCTACTTCAGGGAATGCTTTTGACAAAGTGGAAACTAGAGGGAGACAGAAGAATAGAGGAAACCGTGGAAAATTGAAAGATCGAGCAAGGTCAAAATCCAAGAGCAAGATTGTATGTTGGAACTGTGGAAAGGATGGGCATGCAAAGAAGGATTTTGGGAGCTTCGGGACAAGAAGAAACAACAGGAAGAAAACAAGGAGGCAAATGTGGCATCGGGTAATGTATGTCAGATGCTTTGATTCTTTTTTTGATAATATTATCAATCTTGGGTTTTAGATTCAGGGGCTTCTTTTCATGCTACTCCACATAGGCATTATTTTGTTGATTATGTTCAAGGGGATTTTGGGCATGTTTTTCTTGGTGATGATGAGCCTCAATATAGTTGAAAAGGTTCTCTTTCTGTGTTAAGATGCAAAATGGGAATACATGGCTATCAAGGATGTCGACATGTGCCTACATTAAGGAGAAATTTGATATCATGGGGCAATTGGGAAGTGATGGTTGAATGTGATATTTACAACTAACTTGGAAGGTTACCAAGGGTGCTCTTGTGGTGGCAAGAGGTAAGAAGTTTGGAACCTTGTATTTATCCACCGATAGTACTAATGATTGTAATCTTGTGGCTTCGATGTAGATACAACATTATGGCACTATAGGCTCTGGCCATATGAGCCATAAGGGCATGAACATCATAAAGAAGAATTTTTCTGGATATATAGAAATAGGTTTGGATTTCGTGAGAATTGCATATATGGGAAACAAAAGCGAGTAAGGTTTCTCAAGGTTGGACCTATGAAGAAAGAGAGTAAGTTAGAGCTAGTAAATTTTGATGTGTGGGGCCCGGCTCTGTATCATCTCTTGGGGTTCAAGTTATTATGTTACTTTTATCGATGATGCAACAAGGAAAGTTTGGGTTTATTGTATTAGAAACAAATCTGATGTATTTGACACTTTTGTTAAATGGAAAGCCTGGTAGAGAATGAAACAGGTCTTAAGCTAAAATGTCTCAGTCGATAATGGAGGGGAGTATCAGAGCAATGAATTTAATGATTATTGTTCTAAGAATGGAATCCACAGGCAAAAGATGGTTCCAGGAACTCCACAGCAGAATGGGGTATCGGAAAGGATGAACAGAACAATAATGGAATGTGCTAGGAGCATGAGGTTACATGCAGGACTGCCTCTTTTTTTTTGGGCAGAAGCGGTGAGCACAACTGTGTACTTGATAAACAGAGGACCCTCAAGTGCCTTGGATGGAGGCATACCTGAGGAGGCATGGTATGGTAAGAAAGTTGATTATTCATTTCTTAGAGTCTTTGGATGTGAGGTGTTTGTTCATATAGACAAGGATGATAGGACCAAGCTAGAGGCTAAATTAGAAAAATGTACTTTCATTGGTTATGGTGGTGATGACTTTGGGTTTAAATGTTGGAGTATTAAGGACAAGAAAATCATTCGGTCTAGGGATGTGGTCTTTAATGAGAAAGTCATGTATAAGAATTAGTCAGTAGGAAAACAAGGAAGAATCCAAGAAAGAATATGTAGTGGTAGAGGATCTTCCGGATGGGAAAGTGACCCATGAATCAGTTCAGGAACCTACTCAACAGGAACCCCAAACTCCTACAGTGAGGAGGTCTTCTAGGGTAAGAAAAGAACCTGAACATTTTTCTCCTTTTCTTTATTATTTATTACTCACCGATAGTGGAGAGCCAGAGAGTTTTGATGAAGCAATGCAGGTAGATGCCAGTAAGAAGTGGGAGCAAGCCATGGATGAGGAGCATAAGTCTCTCATGGAGAACCAAACTTGGGATTTGGTGAAGCTACCCAAAGGCAAAAGAGCATTGCAGTAACAAGTGGGTATAGAGTTAAAGATGAAGAAGGAGGAAAGAAAAGATATAAGGCCCGGTTGGTGGTCAAGGGTTTACATAGTAAACAGGGAATAAATTTTGATGAGATATTTTCTCCGTAGTAAAAATGACTTCTATTAGAACTGTTCTTGGAATAGTGGCAGCACAAGACTTGCACTTAGAACAGTTAGATGTAAAGACCGCATTTCTCCATGGTGATTTGGAGGAGGAGCTATATATGCAGCAACCAAGAGGGCTATGAGGTCAAAGGTAAAGAGGAGATGGTGTGTAAACCGAAGAAGAGCTTCAGATGGCTTCAAACAAGCTCCACGTCAATGGTATAAGAAGTTTGATAGCTTCATGATGGAGCAAGGTTATATTAGATGTCATTTTGACCATTGCGTGTATACAAAGAAATTTGAGGATGGAAGTTATATTATCCTATGTTTGTATGTTGATGACATGTTGGTTGTAGGTAAAAACATGCAAGAAATAAAAGTACTCAAGAAACAACTAAGTGAATCCTTTGATATGAAGGATTTGGGGGCAGCTAGACAAATCCTTGGTATGAGGATAACTCGGATAGGAAGGAATGGAAGTTGAATTTATCTCAGGAAGAGTACATTAAGAAGGTATTGGACAGGTTTAACATGCAGGATGCTAAACCGGTTGGGACTCCTTTGGTAGGCCATTTTAAGTTATCAAAGGAGCAGTGTCCCAAGACAGAGCAGGAAAGAAACCAGATGTCCAAGGTACCTTACTCATCAGTTGGTAGTTTGATGTATGCTATGGTGTGCACTAGGCCTGATATTGCCCATGCAATGGGAGCTTGTGAGTAGATTTATGAGTGATCCAAGTAAAGAGCATTGGCAAGCAGTAAAGTGGATCCTTCGGTATTTGAGAGGGACCATGGGGACAATTTTGTGCTATAGTGGATCAGACACCACTTTACGTGGTTATGTAGATTCAGACATGGCTGGAGATGTAGACAGCAGGAGGAGCACGACAGGTTATATTTATACTGTAGGTGGGACAACAGTGAGCTGGATTTCACGACTACAGAAGCTAGTGGCTTTGTCAACCACGGAGGCTGAGTATGTTGCTGCCACAGAGGCAAGCAAAGAGATGATTTGGTTACAACAATTTCTTGAGGAGTTAGGGCATAAGCAGGAGGAATGTAAGCTGCATAGTGATAGTCAGAGTGCTATACACCTAGCTAAGAACTCTGCTTTCCACTCTAAGATGAAGCATATATAGTTGAGATATCACTTCATCAAGATAGCTTTGGAGGAAGATAAGTTGAAGTTGGAGAAGATTCATACCAGTCGGAATCCTGCAGACATGATGACCAAGGTGGTCACAAGGGATAAACTAAAGCTATGTTTAGCTTTGGTTGGCCTTCATGGATGATAGTGAAGGGTTGAGAAGCTTGCTCAGTGGAAATTAGTCTCCAAGTGGGAGATTGTTATGTTTGTGGAGCCTATTTTCATGTTAGAGTGTGGTACACCTTCTATGTGTTACACTCGGGTATTTTTACGGCGGTCCCACTCACGGTGAGCGGGTCAGGGGGGTTCGGGGGTGAAGCCCCCAAGCAAATTTTCATGGGTGGTTTATTAACCCATGGGTAATGGGTAACCGTTATGGGCTATTTTTGGGCCCATGGTTTTTCGGTACTCATTGTTTTGTAAAACCACCTCTTCGGCTACCCATAGGTTTATGGGACAGTTTTTTTTTGCCCATTGTTTGATACCCATGGTTTTGTAAAACTACTTAAGTAGTTGTCTATTTATATGGTCTTATGCATATGATAGAAGAAAAGCAAATGTATTGCAGATGTGTTTTGAATTCGGGTGTGAATTCTATAGAGTTTTTTGAGCATAGCTCTAAACGGATCACAGGTATTGAGAGAGAGTGGATAATAAAATCTGAGCTCCAAACGTTAAATCTTGTCTCTTTGTGTTGTGTTATTTATTTTGCACTTTTATTTGAGAGTAATAGCATGGAGTTTTGTTGTTGCGAATCGTAAGGGATTATCTGAGCATATTTTATCTCTTATTTCGTAACAAAACTTTAGCATTTCAACACTTGGGAAACCAAACCACGCTTCGAAATCTTGTTTTTAGGAAATAAGAGATAAAATATGTGGAATAATCCCTTATAGAATCGCAAGAAGTAGAAACTAATATGCAAAAAATATTGAGATCTCAAATAAAAGTGCGAGAATAAATAACACAACACAAAGAGACAAGATTTAACGTGGTTCACCCAATTTGGGCTACATCCACCAAGAAATCACTTGGGATTTTATTACAAGCCTCCACTCTCTTAATACAATACCTGATCCGTTTGGAGCTATGCTCAACAAACTCTAAATAATTCACACCCGAATTCAAAACACATCTCGCAATACATTTGCTTATATATCTATCATATGCATAAGACCATATAAATAGACAACTACTTCGTAGTTTTACAAAACCATGGGTATCAAACAATGGGAAAAAAACCGTCCCATAAACCTATGGGTAGTGAAGAGGCGGTTTTACAAAACAATGGGTACCAAAAACCATGGGCCCAAAAACCATGGGTTAATAAACCACCCATGAAAATTTTCTTTGGGGCTTCGCCCTGAAACCCCTTTGATCGGGGGCTTCATCCCCTCGAACCCCGACCGCTCACCGGCGAGCAGATCTGCCGTAAAAATATCCAAGTGTAACACATAGAAGGTGTACCACTCTAACATGAAAATAGGCTCCACAAACATAACAGCTTATAACTGCTCTAATCAAGTCAGCAAAGGCGCTAGTGGGATATGCATCAAGAGAGCCTTCTAGAATGGCGTGAGGTAAGGGTCACATTTTCTGTAAGGTTCTCCAGGAACAACATGCCAAATGTTATCCAAGACTACCATGGTAAAGAGGCTGCCTTACTTCATGTCCAAGCATGTAAAAAGGCCTAGATGGGAAGTGCAGAAGCATTACCACCTTCGTTATGGGTACATAAGTTGTATTCCACCTTACAAGGTTGTGTGCGCATATGGTATATTTGTTCGGAGATGTGCCATCAAATAAGTAATTAGTAGGAGTTAGTGACTGATCTCATTTAATATTTCGAGTATAGGAGTACAAATCCATCGGTGGATAAGGTGTTATAAGTAATCAAGCACCTTATGATGGGAGATAGTGCTATGGAAGAAGATAGGCTACTAGAGTTGTTGGGTGAGCCTTGTTTGGAGATGTGCCTTAATGAAGAAGAATAAGAGGAAGTACAACTTGAGTGCGCGTGCATGGAAAAGGAAAAAGGAAAAATGGTCTATGTAGTAGACGATGAAGAGATGGAAAGTTTGAATGTTAACCATTCTGAAGGTACACACAAAGTCATAGATAGTGTTGATGAATGAGCACGCACCTACCATGAGCCCTTGAAAACAAAGAAGGTTAACATTGGGATGCAGAGACAAAACCTAAGGAAGCTATCATTGGGGACTATTGGTCAAAAAGGAAGTTTCAAAGGTCATTGATCTATTGCGCGAGTTCCAGGATTTGTTCCCTCGCGGGTACAATGAACTCACAAAAATCCACCATTCATTGGGGAGATGAAGCTCAATTTGAAGGAAGGTGCACACCGATGCGGAAGAGGTCTTATCGGATGAATCTAAATATGTGGGTACAGTCAAGGAGTAAATAGACAAGATGATAACATCTAGTATCATTGAGGTTGTGGAAGAATTAGAATGGATAATCCCAATGGTCATCAATATCTAGAAGGATGGAAGAATAAGGATCTGTGTGGACTATAGGGACCTGAATGGAGTATGTGTCATCGAACCTTTCCCAACCCCCTTTACTAAAAAAATTATGGAGGGAGTGGTCAGGCATAATGTCTATTCTTTCACGGATGGGTTCTCAGGATATCGCCAAGTCAGGATTGCAAAGGAAGACCAAATAAAGACAACTTTGTCAACTTAATGGGGATGTTTTTCCTACATGGTTATGCCTTTTGGATTGAAGAATGCGCATGTTGTGTTCTCACGTAGTTTGGTACAAGAATTTCAGGACTTCATCCATAAATTTCTTCAAGTTTACCTGGATGAATAGACCGTATATGGGTTAGTAAAAGACCATTGTGACAATTTAAGGCTGATGTTTGAGAGATGTCAAAAATTGAGGATATCCCTCAACATTAAGAAATGTGTCTTTGTTACTCCATTTGGAACCCTGTTAGGACATATTATATGTAAGGAAGGCTTACTAGTAGATCCCGCCAAAGTTACAGTTATTATGGGATTAAGGGAGCCTACTAGTCAAAGCGCAATGTGTGGATTCCTTGGACATACGGGGTACTATAGGAAATTCATCAAGGGGTATGCCAAGATTTCTGTGCCCTTGGAGGAACTGTTAAAACACAAGAGTGCCTTTCATTGGGGAGAGGCGCAACATAAGGCAGTTAACACTTGGAAGGACATGCTTGTCACTGCACCCATTCTATGCTTTCCTTCTTGGGATAAGCCTTTCTATGTGCATGTTGATGCCTCAGAAAAAACCATGGGAGTAGTATTATTACAACCCCGTGAGGGGATTGTTGATCATCCCTTTTGTTTTGCAAGTAGGAAGTTAACACGAGAACATAATTACTCAACTATCGAGCACAAGGAATTGTCAATGATCTATGCACAACATAAGTTCAGACAATACCTGTTGGAAACACCCTTTATATTCTACACATACCACATGGCATTTAAATACTTGGTGAACAAGCCCATTTTGCAAGGGCGCATATGTCGTTGGGTCATATTATTCCAAGAGTTTGAGTTCACAGTGGTTGTAAAACCAAGAAAAAGTAATTCAAGACCTAACCACTTATCAAGGATTAACTCAAGGGAGGACGTGTAAAGCATTGAGGATACCATGTTGGATGCACAACTATTTAGGTTGCAATGCACACCCTTAGACTTGGAAGATATCACAGTATTCTTGAAAATTGGTGTGGTGCCAGACGAGATGAAGGTTATGGAGAGGAAGTAGTTAGCGGTACGTTCCATACCCTACATGCTGATTAGTAGAGATCTGTATAAGTTAGAATGTGGTGAGGTTACGTGCCGATGTGTATTGGAACATGAGCACATGGAAATTATGGAGGAATCACATGGTGGGATTGTAGGAGGAAATTATGTAGGAAATACTACCACACGAAAGATTCTCTTTGGAAGGATTTTGGTGGGAAACCATTTACCAGGATTATATTTTGTTTTGTAAGGCATGTTACCATTGCTAGTGCCTTGGAAAAACTGGAAAGAGGGGTGATATGCCCTTGTGACCAATAGCCAATGCTAATTTTTATGCAACCTCTGGGCTCCTCAAAACATTGAACTCAAAGAACCTATGGAAAAAAATATGTATAAAGGGTTCATTCCAAAGTATAACTAGCTAGGACTCCTTTCCAATAGTGATCAACAACATGCGTCCAAGTCGATCCGCATCCTGCGGCCTCTAATAGTCATCTTGGGTCCATACCCGTGATCTATAGTACCATCTCGATTTGGATGCATATGATGAAATACATTCATATAGTTCTACCAAAAAACACCAGAATAATGTCTCATACAACTCATGGTACATGTTTTCTTCTACCCATATGCATGCATCAAACTCGGGTATAGTGTTGAATCTTTGAGAAAACTTGTCCTCCGTGCTCTTGAACCATGCCTCAAAATTCTCCAAGGTCAGATGTTCGGTCATCATGCATCACAGGGACCAAGATGCATGACATTTCTCACAACAACTTCAAAAAGAGGTCCCAACAACATAACCAAGATTTTAGTCATTTTTACGCCCTTAGTTTAATAGTAAAATCCCATGCACATCAGCCTATCACCTAGTAGATGTCGGGCACTCACTCGAGGCATGCACGGGTGCCAAGCCCCTCCCTTATGTGAGTTGTGTGAGAATATATCATCTATGACAGATACTTAAGTGTAAAAGAATGGAAAAGAACCATGCATTCATTCTAAAAGCCGGGATGAGTTATCATATCAATGCATCCATAAAAGAGAAGTATCTAACAACATACATAACTGATTCATAACACAAAGGAAATGCACTAGGATTTATGCTCATGAACACATATATTCTTCATAATAGAACCTTATATTCATATTAATGTGTTCAATAACCACATTACATTCATTGAGGCCATAATAGAGCAATATAATAATGCGACTAAGGTCATACATCAGAAACTAAGCTACGTCCTTCATATTACAAGGATAAACATAGACCCATCCCTCTAAAGATGACATCTCTTCTATATTTTCTCTAATCATAACCGATAGAATAATTCATAATATTTCTATAGAGCTTCACCTCTCTTCCACCACTACCGCCACTTCGATCGTGGTATCATTTTCAAAAGTTCCCTAAACACCCCTAAATGGTATCAATGCAGAAGATCATGTCGAGAGATTTCCATTGACTGTAAGAACGTGAAAAATGGACATCGGGAGGTCTAGTTATGTTCGGTCAAAGTTCAGTCAGCGGGAAAGTCAACTCTGGTCAACTAGTCAATATTGGACCAATGACACTATGACATGTGGTGAAAAGATGAAGGGAGTCGTTTGTTGGTTGTCAATCTCTCGGTGTTTGTGATGGGCCATAAAATATTTCTCACAGGCCGCGTGTGGACTATGGTATTATCGTTGACGTGGTGGGTCCACAAGCCACCATGTGGCTTGCCACCACTCATCGAATTCACTCGGGTGCCTATCGGGAGACGAATGGTGGACTACATGCTATTTACTGAGTTAATTATTTCTATGCCACATTACATGGGTCGAAATTATATTATCTTGGTAAGTCCACTTTCCAAATGCCACACACATATGCCAAAACCACTATATATATTAATGTTTATACATTAGTATTAAACCATACCTAACCTCCAACTTAACCATGCTATTGCCAAGCTTCCACGTGGAAGGGAGAAGGTAAAGCAAAGTGTTGGAGGGTACAAAACCATGTGTGGAAATCCACATGGGAAGAAGGTGGTGAAGCGGTGTTGGGGCTTATGCCATGCATGGAAAGATCCACGTGAAGAATGGGGGTGGCTAAGGTTTGTTAAAACCTTAGCAAAAATAAAGGGGCCGCCTAATGTGGGATATACCCACTTAACTATGCAAGCCGCGCCCTATGGGATTTTTATCCCATTAAATATGCAACGCCGCCCAAAATTTGGGATTTAATCCCATTAAACATGCTAATCCGCCACTATGGGGAATATTATCCCAATTTTCATGTACGGGCTATGGTATTTTTAGCCTAAGGATTATATGTAATGCATTTTTAAGGGCCCTAAATTTGTATAAATAGGGAACCCATGTTATTGTAATACACACAACTTGGAAGCTCAAAGCAAGAGCTTGAGGAATATTTCCCGAGTGAGCGGAGGAGTGTTTATTTTATAAGACCTATTTTATTAGGCTTATTATAAAGTTGTGAAGACCTATTTATTTAAATAGGCATTATTGTGGCTAGGAGTTATTAATACTACCTAGTCAGCCCATAGCACCACACCAATTATTGTGAATCCTCGAATATCGACCGGAGTGCCATAGGGAATTACAAAGTGTTTGGAAGGCTGATCGAGAACTAGAGGATTCCAAATAGTGGAGCTGGAGCCATCGAGCTTGTCGAATACGCCAGGAAGGTGGAAGTCGGGTGCTATCTTTCACTCTTGTCGTCCGAAGGTCTAGATATTCTTCTAATCAAGTTTAGATAGTTTCCATTAGGCTTTCTTGTGAAATTAATATTGTAACTTACAAGTTTTGACTAGTGGAACAGTTCGACCACGAACCCATAGATGTAGGTAATTGCCGAACTCCGTAATCAATCATTGTGCAATTGTCTTATTGTCTTGCATTTATTTTAAATTGATTAATTAAAAGGAGTAAATTATCGGAAAATAATTAAAGCCTATAAGGGTCGAAATCAGGTAGATAAAAACTTGATTATTTTCAGATCAAGTTGGTATCAAAGCAGGTAATCGACCTTGTAAAATTGCTAATCTTGAAGCAAGTTGGTGATTACTTCAAGTTGTTGCAGTTGGTTTGGTTTGTTTGAATAGGGTACATGTGCACCATGGGAAAGATGTCTAAACATGCAAAGCTCGATGAGGTTGAAGCTTATAATCACCAAATCTAGGAAGATAACTCTCTCATGCGATCAATGTATTACTCCTTGGAAGAGGAGAATGCTCATTTGAAATCAGAATTGCAAACCAAGGATGAGCTCTTGGCAAGGTTGTAGTGTGGTGATCAGAGAAAGGAAATACCTTCAACTTCAGATGCAGTGACCATGATAGATGACTGCATTGTAAGTTGTTCACCACTGGAATCTTCTTCTTCCTCCCATTCGGTTTTGATTCAAGTAATGAAATCTTTGGTTTTTTTGAAAAGCATACTAGAGGCATTGGATCCAAGTTACTAGATAAAATGGGATTTGATGGAAGAGGCCTTGGTAAAAATGGCCAAGGCATTTCTAACTCAATACTGAGTCAAGGATCATCCTCGTTTTGTAGGTTTGGTTTTTTCTAGTGCGGGGATGGAAATTGGAGAATGCTCCAAGAACGCTGACGGGAGACAAGCTTCCAAAAGCAAAGTGAATACCCCACTAGTCTTGCAAGAAGATTCTTAGCAGGAAAGTTGTGTTTCGTCATCATAGGTAGGATGTGGTAAGAGAAATCAGCGAAGAGGTAATGAGATTCCACCTCTAGTTTCTTACCATAATCACAAGCACAGTTAGTAACCCTTATTTTTGATTGGACTATTGGAGTAGGGTATGTAACTGCCGATGTGGTACATTGTCTAGGATTTCCCATGACACCACTTCCTCATACCAAGATAGTAGGTACAGAAGATGGTACTCTGCATGGAGTGTCTACTAGTTATTGCATTATGAGCTTCATAATTGGGAGATGCATTTTGATAATATCACTCTCAACATCATCCCTTTGGAGATGGATGAAATGGTATTAGGAAACTTCTACCTTACTGCTCATCAAGGTTATATGACTGATGATAGGAGTGGAGTGGAGCTTCACATTGGGCACAACTGGAGGATTGAGTTCGCGATAGGTCATGTTTTTCATCTTACACGAGGTGAAGACAATGAGCCTTTAGACTCATATGTACCCAGGATCATGCAGATCCTAGTGTAGAGTTGAGCTCATATGTCCCTACGGATCATCTAGATCTAGACACTGAGGTCGCGTACATTCTAGCAGACCATGAGGATCCATATGCAGAGGAGCGAGAGCCCAGGATCCACAGGACACCTATTGAGGTATCCTAGATAGACACCAAGGATTCTACATTTGGTAAGAAATCTAAGGTGCAAATAAAGTTGACTTTGTTTAGCTATTGTATTGGTTTTTCGAGCATTATTTATTGCTCTTGTTATAATAAAACCATAAACTATTGTGTTAGGTAGAATGTATTGGTAAGACCCCTTTGAGGGCAATGTGTGTATACATCTAACCAGACATGGCACATTAGTTAAAGACCCAATTTTGGGCAATGTTTGTACTCTGTTATACTTGCATTAGTAAGACCCTAGAGGGAAATTATTTTGGTGATTTTTCTAACACCATAAGATGCAGTATATTTTTCCTTGTTGAGTTATTGGTCCAACAGGGAGGAGACAAATTAAGTCAATCCACATTGTGATGCAGTGGAGAAGACCAAGTACATAAGCCACCAAGTAGGAGAGATTTTGCGACAGGTTTACCATGCAAAATTATTTTCCTATAGAATTGGTATTTTAAGCTTATTATACAAGACTCCAAAAATGGAGCATTTTTACAACTAGTTTACATGGTGTATTAGGATATAATTTCCTCACACTTGTATTTAAAAGTTGTATAAAGACCCTGTTAGGGGCACCTATCTCCTAATTAGCGTGTGACTACATTGCAGCTTGGATACATGAATTGACTCATATAAAGCTTGGAGATTGATCTACCATTTGTGTAGATAGTAGAGTTTGCAAAGATTAGCTCAAAACTTCATTCTGTGTAGAGGCATTGTGACCATGTAGTAGAATGGTAGCTGAATCACCATTGACATTAACGTTGGGTAGGAACTTCATTCTGTGTAGAGGAATTATGACCGTAGTAAAGCAGAGTGGTACCGATATTAGTATGTCAACAAGAAAAGCTCTCAAAGGATTAGCTCATAACATCATTTGGTTCAACACATTGTGACCACACATTCGAATGGTAGCTAATCAGCGAGAATTAACATCATGCATTGGAGGCTTGAGGTCTTACAAAAGGCTTAGCATCATGCATCAGAGGTGTTGAGGTCTAAAATGCAGACTTAGTATCATGCATTGGAGGCTTGAGGTCTTAAAAAAAGGCTTAGCATCATGTATCAGAGGCGTTGAGTTCTGAAACAGACTTAGCATCATGCATTGGAGGCTCGAGGTCTTGAAAGAGGCTTAACATCATGCATTGGAGGCATTGAGGTCTATAGAGACTTAACATCATGCATTGGAGGCTTGAGGTCTTAAAAGAGGCTTAACATCATGCATCAGAGGTGTTGAGGTTTGAAAAGGGACAAGTCATTATCCATCATTGACATCGGATCGATCATAGCTCTACGTAACATGGAGTTCCTTCAAACCAGTTTGGATTCTACAGAATCAACTCGGAGCTAAGAGCTGTGTTATAGAGTAAAAGAAGATCCTTGTTGTTAGATATCAAGAAGCTTAGCACCACACAAAAGGAGCGTTGAGGTTTCATTCAGAAACTTAGCACCATATAATGGAGGCGTGGAGGTCTTCTTCGGATATCAAAGTGGTGCAACGGAAGCGTGGTGGGCCCATAATGCACAAGTTCTAGGATCAAAGCAAAGTTGTCGAAGAGAGAAGGTTGTAGAGGAAGAGACCCAAGAGTCTACTACAACAAAACTTCTGACGTGGCAGCAAAGTTTCCAGATTCAGGATATCATGGCAAAGTGTTCCAATATAAGCTTTTTAGGACAAAAAGCCTTTCTAAGTGGGGAGGTGTGATCAGGGGATCATGTTTTCAAAAGTTCCCTAAACACCCCTAAATGGTATTAGTGTAGAAGATCATGTTGAGAGCTTTCCATCGACTGTAAGAACATGAAAAACATACATCAGGAGGTCTAGTTATGTTCGGTCAAAGTTCGGGTCCGGAAAGTCAACTATGGTCAACTGGTCAATATTGGATCAATGGCATTGTGACATGTGGCGAAAAGATGAAGGGATTCATTTGTTGGTTTTTGATCTCCGGTCTTCGATGGTCGTAAAAGATTGCTCACAGGCCGTTGTGTGGACTATGGTATTATTGCCGATGTGGTGGGTCCACAAGCCACCACGTGGCTTGCCACCACTCATCGAATTCACTCGATTTGCCTATCGAGAGACGAATGGTGGACTACATGCTATTTATCGAGTTAATTATTTCTATGCCACATTACATGGGTTGAAATTATATTATCTTGGTAAGTCCAGTTTCCACACACATATGCCAAAACCGCTTATATATATTAATGTTTATACATTAGTATTAAACCATACCTAACCTCCAACTTAACCATGCTATTGCCAAGCTTCCACATGGAAGGGAGAAGGTGAAGTGGTGTTGGAGGGGGAAGAGCCATGTGTGGAAATCCATGTGGGAAGAAGATGGTGAAGCAGTGTTGGGGCTTATGCCATGCGTGGAAAGATCCACGTGAAGAATGGGGGTGGCTAAGGTTTGTTAAAACCTTAGCAAAAATAAAGGGGCCGCCTAATGTGGGATATACCCACTTAACTATGCAAGTCGCGCCCTATGGGATTTTTATCCCATTAAATATGCAACGCCACCCAAAATTTGGGATTTAATCCCATTAAACATGCTAATCCACCACTATGGGGAATATTGTCCCAATTTTCATGTACGGGCTATGGTATTTTTAGCCTAAGGATTATATGTAATGCATTTTTTAAGGGCCCTAAATTTGTATAAATAGGGAACCCATGTTATTGTAATACACACAACTTGGAAGCTCAAAGCAAGATCTTGAAGAATATTTCTCGAGCGGGTAGAGGAGTGTTTATTTTAGAAGACCTATTTTATTAGGCTTATTATAAAGTTGTGAAGACCTATTTATTTAAATAGGCATCATTGAGGCTAGGAGTCATTAATACTACCTAGTCAACCCATAGTGCCACACCAATTATTGTGAATCCTGGAATATCGACCAGAGTGCCATAGGGAATTACGAAGAGTCTGGAAGGCTAATCGAGAACTGGAGGATTTCAAACAATGGAGCGAGCCATCGAGCTTTCCGAATACTCCAGAAGGTGGAGGTCGGGTGCTATCTTTCACCCTCATCGTTCGAAGGTTTGGATATTCTTCCAAGCAAGTTTAGATAGTTTCCATTAGGCTTTCTTGTGAAATTATTATCAGAACTTACAAGTTTTGACTAGTGGAATGGTTCGACCACGAACCTGGAGATGTAGGCAATTACCGAACTCAATTAATCAATCATTGTGCAATTGTCTTATTGTCTTGCATTTATTTTAAATTGATTACTTAAAAGGAGTAAATTATCGAAAAATAATTAAAGCCTATAAGGGTCCAAGATCAGGTAGATAAAAACTTGATTATTTTTGGATTAACTTCCTTCTATTACCCGAGCATCTCTATATATAGTTTTTTTCCTTCACCGCCATGCCTTCTGAGGTAACATATCGGTTGCCAAGTGTAGAAGTGGTCCTCCCATGGAGCATGCTTCCTTTGATACGAGCTCTCCACTCTTTACAATGATGTCTTTCTGGATCCTTCCATCGCATGCATGGAATATTCCATTCTTGATCCTACAATTGCCAGGATGGCACCTTATCCACTCCGCATGCTAGACGGGTCATTCTTTCCTTGTATGTTGTCTAGAAATCTGAATATGGCTAAGTTCCAAAACCCATATTGTCTTATGCATGTGCACCGTGTGTTGTGCTAAACCATACTAGAACCCTTCCCTATGTGCATTCAACCCACCCGCCCTTCTTCAAATAGGTCCCACATGCCCACGCACCTTCTTGTACTTAGCCAATATTATGGGGCCTAACATCACCCCACACTATGTCTATTCTCCGTCCTCACAAACACTTCTCTTCAATGAATAAAGAATAGTAGGCCTCAAATAGTTGGAAAAATAATAAAGGGATGAAGAATTGGGAGAAAGAATGAAAGAATGGAGAACTTTCAAGAGAATGATGCTTATTTTTGAAGGAGGAGGGGGAAATCCTTCCCTATCTTCACCTCTAGCTTTTCCTAGGCGTCAACCTCACTCTACGCTTGCTGACAGAGGTCTCTAACTAGGGCACTCACCTCCTCAAAGCTTAGTTCCTCCACTTTGGTACTCATTGTGTCAACAATACTTTCCAGTTGCTTACTCAAATCATCAAGGACATCCATTCCACGGGTTATCTGAGGGTATAGTTCCTTTAGCTAGCTTTTGATAAAGCCTAGCAAGGTCTCGATAGCTTCTGACTTCTTGTTTACCTCGGCTATGATTTTATCTCTTTCTGCCCTATTCCCATTATTATTTTCTTGAAAATCCTTGAGTTCGATTTCATGTGTGGTGACCAAGATGCTTGCCACTCTATCTCTATCATAGCAGTTGTAAAATGTAGCTTCTGCAACTTGCGCAACGACCTTTACCTTTGTAAGGAGTTTCGTATATCGAGAAACAATCTCAACAACCTTCAACTTCTCTTCCTTTTATTGGTGCACCAACGCCTCTTCTGTAGTATCTAAGGAAAGTGGTTACCTTTTCATTGTGAGGATGCAGGTCAAGTCCTCCAAACACTGCAAGGTTGATTCATATTTTTTCTGCTCAAGCGGTGCTAGGTTAGGATGCTTTAAAACAATAACACCTATAATCATTTCAATTTTCTTGTGTATCTCGTGTACCCTTGCTTTCTCCTCTTTCAGCTCACACCTTAACTATGTGCCGATAAGATCTTCTTGCTATAAGTCCTAACTCTTCTCAATGAGCCCCTTCTTTTTCTTCTCCATTTCTTCCTCTAGGAATATTACCCTATCATTTCTTCCGAATAGTTTGACCTCAACCTCCACCGAATTTTTTTGAGAACGTTGAAAACTTGCTCATCTAAAAATTGTAGAGAATTTACCAAGGATTAACCCCTTTTGTCTCTCGACACCTTCATCAATGCTCCCTGACTTACTTAAAACTCAGGTTCATCCACATGGGATTCGAACACCCAAGATAACATCTTTTTTCTTCGGGTATATGCACCTTCTTCATCAAACGAAGCCATAGCTAGGATTTTTTTTGTTGGTACAGTGATTTAGAAGTGCACACGTAGGATTTTTCTTAGATCATTTATGTATCCCATTCCTTTCCCTTGTGCTACTACTACACCATCCCCACATATTCATGTAGGATTTGGGAAGCTTACAGCTAGATTGGAATTCCCACCCATGCTGCCATATTCTTTCCCAATGATTTCTTCTTCTATTTCCTTCAAATTTTCATCATCGTGATCTGCTCCAACTCGTATTCCACCAAATCCTTAATGATGTCTGCCACTTCTCTCTCCGTGAATTTTTCCACTTTTTCCTAGGTGAGGCTTGGGGTTCCCTAGTTTTTGTGCTTACTTCTTCACTCACCCCCTTTCCTTGATCCTCTGCTTCCTCCTCGTCAGTATTCTCTTCATCTTCCTCCTCCTTAGAGTCATGCACATTAAATACTGGATGGTCTTGACCTTCCTCGGGCTAGTAGTCATCCCTATCACATATGAAGGCCTCTTAGCTTTATGTTTCATCTGAGTCTGCCTCTTCTGATACCTTCCACTTCTTCCTAACTGGTGATTCCATTATAGGAGATTCTTCTTTCTCCTTTTCCTTAATAGGAAACATCTTCCTTGGTGATTATTCATGTGTGAGGGTCTCTTCATTCTCTGGTGCCTCTTCTTCTGGGGTCTTCTCCTTGACTGGGGACTTCTTTCTGTGTGTTTAGGTGCTAGGCTTTCATGATCGCTTCTAGCATGCCCACCGATTATGTGGTTTACACACTTATTGCCTTATCCTCCTACACCTCTTATCTTTCCCTCTTCTTTGGAGTGGCCTTTCTCGACCTATGGGGTATTCTAGAATGGAGACATCACTCTCCATATAGGAAAATTTCTCAAACTTAGGCCTTATGCATAGATATACCCTTGATGCAGCCCTTCCGGTGATTGATAGCATTATTAGCTTCATCATTTGTACTTCGTGGGAGACATACTTCTCCACATATGCACACTTCTTAGGGTATACAATCTTTTAGTGTAGCTCACAGTGGTCTTGGTCCACCTCACTAAGGTCAAAATTTAGGATTTTGGCCTCCTTGAACCGGTTGAACCCTGCTTGGAAGTATTGCATGGTGAAGGAGAAGGGTAGCTTGTACCATGGGCTCTTAGTCCCATTTGTCAATGTAAACCTACCAATGTAGAAATGTTGATAAAATATAAACTCTTCCTCTCCATCCATGAGCATGGTAAACTACTATGGGATCCTCCACTCTACCCTAAATGCGTCATGCATTCGTTTGTACCACTTCTCTAGGCGCGCCTTGTGAGTGACCATCAAGGTTTCACAAGTATACTTCTCAAATGTTTTTACAGGTGAAGGTTTCTCTTCTAGATAATCCCAAATGAACTTTTCTGGCCCATTTAGTACTCTAATCTTCAAGAAGATGATGGTGAGGAGGAAATTGCTGAATAAGATATTTTGTCTTCCTCACATGTGCTACTTATGATTTCATCCACAATAAATGCGGCTAAGTTATAAATGGTCCCTTATGATATTTTCTAGCATACATCAAACCATGCCTTGTTCACTTACGTCCATATTTCTTGATCACTAAGCTTGGTGACCAAGTGTGTGACCATCCTCATAACAAGGTCTGGAATTTATATGATGTCAAAGTACTGTGAACCCTTTTTGTAGTCATAAGATGCTATTGTTTCCTTGATGGCCTCCTTATCACTCAAATCATCATCTATGGATTCTCCTTCACAATTCAAGCTAGTGAATTTGGATATCAACTGCGGTGTTATGTGCATCTTGTGGCCTACAAAGTAGAAATGGTCTTCATGTATGCGCAACATCAACCATTGATATAGCCACTTGGGCTTTCAAAATAAGGCAACTCATACAATTGCAATATTCTTTCCTTTTCCAGCTTTACCTTCACCTCATCGCTATATATTGACATTCCATATGGTGTCCTCTTGTTAGTTGAATGAACCACCTCCAACGCCATTTATTTCTCTGTAGTGCTTGTGCGATGGTTGTAATCACTCACAACCATTTGTCTCAAGTGCAACACCCACTCGTTTCCCAATAATACTCCATCTGGGTACTGCATTTCTACATACCATTCCTCATTGGAGCTAGTGATGGTAGCGGCTTGTTTTCCTTTGCCCTTTCCCTTCTATTTCTTTGGTGAAATGGTCACCTTCTTTGGTGTCATGTTTTCTTATCGGTTTAAGATTTAAAACTCCTTGCTCTACTCTACTACTCTGCTCAATTCTAGGGCTTAACTCTATGAATAAATCCTTCTCTCTCCATGCCCTAGCTGCCAAACCCTAACTAGGAAAACCCTTCCATAAGATGGCACACTTCAAACAAAATTTTCTCATGCCCATGTACTCCTTCCTCTTGGTTTGCAGATCCACCCTAGTCACACACTTAGATTTATATGATTCTTCTTCCTTCGCACAAATCTCTTTGGATGCCCTAGTTCACAAGATTGCTTCAAATTCGTAATAGCTATGTGAAATAATGACTTTTTGAGCTTATATTTATAGTTTTTTCCCCTCTAGCTATAAATGTTATACCACCTACCAATGTAATTTACATTAAATGTGGATTTTTCCATTAGGATGACCTTAAGAACCCTTACCCACGTCCCCAATCCTACGTGAAGAACCTTCTACAACCTTCCGGCATGTAAAAATCAAATCGACCAAAGACTCTTACGCGTGCGTCTACAATGTTGAAGGCACTTCTTCTGTCCTTTACCTAATTTTTACCCTCACCTACCTCATGTTGTTCCTTTGGTCTTCACCATTTATACATGGTCTTTGTTACAACCTTCTTGACACCATAATTCATTATCCACTATTTCCCCATGCACTTTTTCAATCTTACATGCTTCCTTCTTCTTTGGGCCACTCAAATTTTACTATTGGCTTATAATTTACTTTGCAATACTCCACCCCACACTAAAACAAATGTGTGGTCCTTTGCGCATACATAACCTTAGAAAAATAAAGTGGTTACCGGTGCACAAGGCGAAAAATGAAACAAAAAGAAAGGAACAAGCAATGAGAAAGGGAAACATAAGAAAAGAAACATCATAAAGGGAAATTCTAAGCTAACTAGAAATACTGCCTTATTTACAAACACCAAGAAGACTTATTTATAGTAGGGCTTTAGCCTACTCCCATTAAAATGACTTAGAAATATCATCCCATCTAGTGCTTGAATCGGAAAGCGCCTGAATCAAGGATGTAAGTTCCTAGCCAATGGAACTTTAACTTCCTCGGATGGCACAAAAATTCAAATCATAAAACAACACCATATTCCCAACCTCAAATTGGTTGTTTTTATATGATGATCATGCCATGATTTTTGTCTTACCTTTTCTATCTTCTAACTCCATCTAGCAAGTGATCACCTTTCATCTAACTGCATCAACTTATCAATCCTCTCTTCCAAAGTGCTTGTTCATCATCCAACCCTCCCGTGCGTGCTTTACGTAGTGATGGTAACATGAATTCAACCGACAAAACAACTTCCACACAAAACACCAATTGAAATGGTATGGCCTTCTTCAACCTCTTCTCGGTTGTCCCTGCCTACCCATAGAACAACCTGATACTTTGTCATCCCAATGTTGTCTTCCAACATCACATATTTTGGTCAACATGTGACTTAGCATTTTGTTAAATGCCTCGGAAGTTCCATTCACTTGATGGTGATAAGGTGTAGTCTTGTGATGGGCCATCATAAATTCTACTAATAGAATCATGATTGTTTCATTGAGGAAATGTGTACCTCTATCACTTGTTAATCTTAAAGGAAAACCATACCTGCTGATTATATTCTCCCATAAAAATATAGCAAATGTCACTGTAGTGCAATCCTTCGTAAGCGCTGCCTTTTCCCATCTTGTCAGGTAATCAATGCAAGTAATGATATACCGCAAACTAATCCTTCACGCGGCTAGCAAAATTGGCCCTACAAATTCAATTTCCCATTTTTAAAATGGTTCATGTGACTATTGGTTGTAAGGGCATCTCATCCCTCTTTCCAAGTTTTCCAAAGCATTAATAATGGTCACATGCCTTGTCAAAACTCAATACAATCCTGGTAGATGGTTTCCCACCAAAGTCTTGCTAGTAGAATCTTCTGTGTGGTAGCATTTCTTGCATAGTGTCCTCCTACAATCCCACCATGTGCTTCTTCCATAATTTTCATGTGCTCATGTTCCAATATGCATCAGCGTAGAACCTCATCATGTCCTAACTTATATAGATCTCCACTAATCAACATGTAGGGTGCAACATGTATTGCTAATTGCTTCCTCTCTAGAGCCTTCATCCGTCTAAAGCACCACACCAATTTTCAAAAATACTGTGATATCTTCCAAGTATGAGGGCATGCACCACAACCTAAATAGTTGCATTTTTAGCATGTTATCCTCAATGCTTTTGCATCCTCCCCTAAGTTAATCCTTGATAAGTGGTCGGGTCCCGAATTGATTTTTCCCGATTTTACAACCATCGTGAAATCAAACTCTTGGAATAATATGACCCAACGACATATGCAGCCTTACAAAATAGGCTTATTCACCAAGTATTTCAATGCAATGTGGTCGGTGTAGAATATAAAGGGTGTTACTAACAGGTATTTTTTGAACTTATGGAACACGTAGATCATTGATAGTGCCTTGCGCTCAGGAGTTGTGTAATTCTATTCTACCGGTGTCAACTTCCTACTTGCAGAAAACACAATGGGTGATCAACAATCCCCTCACCAAAGGTTATGTTAGTACTGCTCCCATGACTATTCCCTGAGGCATCAACATGCACAAGGAAAGGCTTATCCCAAGAAGGAAAGCATAGTATGGGCACAATGACAAACCTATCTTTCAAAGTGTCAAATGCCTTCTCTTTGCGCCTCTCCCCCAATGAAAGGAAATCTTGTGTTTTAGAAATTCCTCCAAGGGCACGATAATATTGGCATAACCCTTGATGCATTTCCTGTAGTACCCCATATGTCCAAGGAACTGCAATGCACTTTGACTAGTAGGCTTACCTAATCCCACAATAACTGTAACTTTGGCGGGATCCACTAGTAAGCCTTCCTTACATATAATATGTCCTAACAAGGTTTCAAATGGAGTAGCAAAGACACATTTCTTAATGTTGAGGGATATCCTCAATTGCCGACATCTCTCAAACATCAGCCTCAAATTGTCACAATGGTCTTTTACTAACCCATATACAGTCCAATCATCTAGGTAAACTTGAAGAAATTTATGGATGAAGTCCTAAAATGCTTGTACCACGATGCATGAGAACACAATAGGCACATTATTCAATAAAAAGGCATAATCGTGCGGGAAAACTTCCACATTTAGTGGTGAAAGTTGTCTTTCTTTGGTCTTCCTTTATAATCCTAACTTGGTGATATCCTAAGAACCCATCCATGAAAGAATAGACCTCGTGTCTGAAAACTCCCTCCAAAATTTCTTCAGTAAAGGGGGTTGGGAAATGGTCGATGACACATACTTGATTTAGGTCCCTGTACTCCACTGAGATCTTTATTCTTCCATCCTTCTTGATCATACGATGACCATTGGGCTTATCCATTCCGATTCTTCCATAACCTCAATGATACCAGATGTTATCTTGTCTATTTCTTCCTTGATCTGTACGCACAAATTTAGATTCATCTGATAAGGCCTCTTCCAGATCAGGGGCACACCTTCCTTCAACTTGATCTTCATCTCCCCAAGGAATGGTGGGTGCCTTTGAGTTTATGGTACCCACGAGGAACAAATCTTAGGACTCGTGCAATAGATTAATGACCTTTGAAACTTCCTTTCCAACCAATAGTCCCCAATGATAGCTTTCTTAGGTTTTGTCTTTATCCCTATGTTAACCTTCTTTGTTTTCAAGGTCTCATGGTAGGTGCGTGCTCACTCATCAATGCTATGTATGAGTTCGCATGTACCTTGAGAATTATTAACATTCAAACTTTCCATCTCTTCACCATCTACTACATAGACCATTTTTCCTTTTCCCTTTTCCATGCATGTGCGATCAAGTTTGTACTTACTTTGATTCTTCTTCATTCAAGCGTGTCTCCAAAAAAGGATCATCCAAGAACTCAAGCATCCTATCTTTTCCATAGCACTATCTCCTATCGTAAGGTGATTGATTGTTTCAAATTTCTTATCCACCAATGGCTTTGTACTCCTATACTTGAAAGCTTGAATGAGATTAGCCACCAACTCTTGCCAATTACTTATTTGACAACGCATCTATGAATGAATATACCTTACACGCACACAACCTTGTAAGGTGGAATACAACTTATGCACCCATAATGAAGGTTGTAATGCTTTTTGCTTCCCATCCATGCCTTTTCACACACTTGGACATGAAATGAGGTGGTCTCTTTACCATGGTAGTCTTAGATGACAGTGGGTGCATTTCTCCTAGAGAACCTTAAAAAAATGTGACCCTTACCTCATCCCATTCTAGAAGGCTCTCTCGATGTGTAGCCCACCTATGTGCTACAGCTCTGAGTAGGTTATAACTAAGCATTCCCCTTCTCTCATCCTCATTCCTCCATTGATCCTCCATTTCTCACAAGAAAACTTTAGGGTATGCTCCTCTAAAGTAACTTGAAAATTTCTTCCCTCCCAAGTGCTTGATTGAGTGCACCTTTGTTACCATTGTTAAAAAACCTCTCAACTATCACCCAATTATCTCGTAAGTCTCATGCGCCCAATTGTCACATGTCATGCTAGTGGTATCACTCAAGGACTAAGCATCTTCAAACTAGATAGCTCCCTCAGTGGGATGAATTATCTCAGGATCTTTGATGGAGAGCACATAAATCCTATCAAGTAATTATTCTCCTAGGGGCTCAGTATAAGGTGCCAACTTCTCATCCGATTAAGGGGATGATGACCCATTATTCCTTTTCTCAGAACTAATATATCCCTTGTTAAATCACAGGTCAACATTGTTCTTGTAACACCATGTATGCCCAAGAAACATTGGAAATTTGTTTGCCTCGCGAGTGGCAAGAATTTGATATCTCCAATGAACTTGGCCCTTGAATGGTGATAACTACATCCTTCAAGACTTTAATGGGCATTTCCTTTGTTTTGCTTGCCATATACAACACATTTGAAGATGGCTCTAATGTGGGCTTTCCCATTTGATGCCAAGCATCTAAACTGAGAACATTGACCTCCACTCACGTGTCGATGAGGATATTTCTTAGAAGCCACCCATCGACAATCGCATTCAATATAATCTCCTTATCATAGTTAAGGCTATGAGGAGGATGGTTTTCATGAAAACCTACCTTTTGCACTCTCGCTCTCGACACGTGGTACCTTCTCCTACAACCATTCTCCTAGAAAGGGAATAATATTGTCTTGCCTTAACATCCTATATACTTATCTCGAATTCATCCACATCCTCCTTTGGAGCCTCGACATTCTTCCTTTGCTCCAACTACTTTGAATGCTCCTTTAGACATTAGATCTCCCCTTTCTAACTCCAAATCACATTCATAGTCTCTTGATACACCTCCTTCGATGAGTTGGATCTATATACTTCCTTGTACCACTTCCTCTCTTTAAACTAGTGTCTTGTATCTTGGCATCTCCTTAGCATGCGCGCTGTCTCTACTCACGTCATTATAAGTACAAGTTCTAATCATGACTCATGCACCACTCTTGGCATCCATTGTGGGTCAGCCTTCTTTATACTCACCATCCCAAAGTGCCTTTTTCTTTCCGGTGTTATTAGATCATGTGTTCAAACAACTTAGGGCACTCCTCGTACTTATGTTTTTTTCACACCATGAGCATTGTAATAGATCAGGACACTCATGCTTATAATGCTATGTCGATCCATAGTTATAATAGGTTCCTCATGGGAACTCACTTATTCCTCCTTTCATGCGGTTACTATGACCATGAAATCCTCTCTCAAAAACCTCTTCCGCATGCTCCTTCATCTGGTCGCCCTTCATAACAATGATCATCATCCTTGGAACTATTTACAAGACTATTCTAGAGAAAACCAAGATCAATAACATCATAAATCCGGTCAATCAACATGTAATCCTTGGTATCATGGGTTGTAGAGGTAAAAATATTGCAATAGCAAGAATCATTCTTGTGGATTGTGAATTGTAGTAGAGGACACCTATTTGCATCATTATCCCCATGAAAAATCTCATATTCTACCGTCATGGAACGTCGATCCGAGGGAAACTATCCTTTGCATGCCTTTCCACTTCACAATATGTACACCAAATCCCACTATGAACCTCATGCCTATGACCGATTTGGAGACAGACTTCTCCAACCGCTTGGCCATTACAATAATTTGAGCCTCTCATAAAGGGCTAACACTAGTATCAACACTCTCAACAAATGACCTCGGCGTGCAAGGCATATTCCAAGGCCTCACGCAGGTCTATGAAAGTCTTGTGTGATAGAGCCCTCCTAAATGGTGTTATCAATCCTCCAACAAACCATTGAGCATGTTGAGAAGGGTGAATGTCATAGGATAGTTTTGATAAGAGAGTATTGAACCACGTGTCATACTCCCTCACACTCTCTACCATTCCTTGTTGGATTTCCTTCAGAGCGTTGATTCTCTTCTCGGGACATGGAATTTTGCTAGGAAGGTGTTCTTTAATACAGTGTAGTCTACCACCATTTGATGGGGGTCATATTTCTGGTACCAACTATGGGTGCGCCCTTACAACATTGTTACAAACCGACTTGCCTTCGCTCAGGGGTAGTGATCCTATCACGTGACATAGTAATTCACACTTTTCACATGCTCTATAGCATCCTCAATACCCTTGTAGTTTAGCAAGTGCAAAGACATCTCAAAAATACTTGTGGAGGTGGTGAGGCCCTTATTCTCCCAATCCGAGCCTTGGTTTCCTCCATTATTTCCTCATCCACCAGATCCACTAGATCCATGAGGTCCTGTTCCTCCTAACCCACCAGATCCTCTAGATCCACTAGTTCCACCGAGTCCTCTAGCTCTCACACCACCAGATCCACCTCCTTTAGCCGACAAATGGCCTAAATTGGTCACACCTAATGTTCCCAATGCACCATTGAATTGCATGCCAATGGTTTGTGATATTATCCCATTTCCGGTTGTGTGTCTCGTGCCAGTTCTAGACATGATACCCAAACCTTGCATATTTACATCTTGTCCAAAAATTCCTCCAAACACAGGAATGGTCTATGCAGCCATAGATGTCCCAAACAAGAAATTATATCTCTTGGGCTCAGATCAGTTACCTCCTGGATACCAATTGGGTTAGTAATACTTGTTTCTTGATTTGGAAAAGCAAGCGCCAAGGTTTGGTCGGTAGGTGGTTTTGATGCGTGTCGACGAATCTTTTTCTCCACGAAATGACCTCTCATCGGAAGTGAAGGGGTATCTCTCTTACACTTGCAAAGATGGGGTAGCACAAACTACTTAGGTTCCACATCCTTTACGTGAACCTCAACTCCTTCCCAAAACATTTTCCTCCATAGATCCATCACACTTGTAACCTCACGTTGTCTAGAAATCTCCCTTTCACGTGCTTCACCATACTTGAGTCGTCTTTCTTCCCTCTTTTTTTTTGCCACAATGGCTGCCATCTTCCTCCACCCTATCTTCCTTGCCCAGCGCTTAGAGAAGCTTAGCCAACCATGGGAAATGCCTCTAAAATTAGGGTAATGACCAAGATATTCATAGCCAAAGGAATAACATGTAAAAATGATCCTCTAGGCTCCCTTAGAAACTCGAACTCAACAACTTTTGGGAAAGAATATGTAGAAATGGCGTATTCTAAAGTATAACTAGTCAGGACTCCTTTCCACTAGTGATCAACAACACACATCCAAGTCGATCCGCATGTTGCAGCCTTTGATAGTCATCATGGGTCCATATACATGATCTATAGTACAAAGACGATCCGGATGCATATGCTGAAATCCATTCATATAGTTCTACCAAAAATAGTAGAAGAATGTCTCATATAACTAATGGTATAGGTTCTCTTCTACCCATCTACGCGCATCTAACTTAGGTCTAATGTTGAACATTTGAGCAAAATCATCCTCCTTGCTCTTGAACTATGCCTCAACATTCACCAAGCTCGGACCTTTGGTCATCACGCATCACAGGGACCAAGATGTATGCCATTTCTCACAACTTTGAAAATAGGTCCTGGTAAGAGATAAAATCCTAGCCGAGGTAGAAAAGAAGTCAGAAGCTATCAAGACCTTGCGAGGCTCAATCAAAATCCAGATAAAGGAACTATACCCTCAGATAACCCATGGAATGGATGCACTTGATGATTTGAGCAAGTAGATGGAAAATATTGTTGAGACAATGAGTACCAAAGGGGAGGAACTAAGTTTTGAGGAGGTGAGTGCCCTAGTTGGAGACCTTTGTCAGCAAGTGCAGAGCGAGGTTGACGCCTAGGAAAAGCTAGAGGCAGAGATAGGGAAGGATTTCCCCCTCCTCCTTCAAAAATAAGCATCATTCTCTTGCAAGTTCCCCATTCTTTCATTCTTTCTCCCAATTCTTCATCCCTTTATTATTTTTCCATCTATTCAAGGCCCGCCATTCTTTATTCATTGAATAATAGTGTTTTGAGGATGAAGAACATGTGTAGTGTGGGGTGATGTTGGGCTCCAGAATATTGACTAACTACAAGAAGGCGTGTGGGCGCGTTCGACCTATTTGAAGAAGGAGGCGTGGGTTGAAGGCGCATAGGGCAGGGTTCTAGTAGGGTTTAACAGAACACGTGATGGGTGCATGTAAGACAAGATGAGTTTTTGGGACTTAGCCATATTTAGAGTTCCAGATAGCACATGAGGAAAGCATGACCTGTCTAGCATGTGGAGTGGATAAGGTGCCAACATGACAACTATAGGATCAAGAATGGAATATTCCATGCATGTGATGGAAGGATCCAGAAAGACATCATTGCAAATAGTGGAGATCTCGCATCAAAGGAAGCATGCTCCATGGGAGGACCAATTAGAAACTTGGCGACCAATATGTTACCTCAGAAGGCATGGTGGTGAAGGTAAAAAGCTATATATAGAGATGCTCGGGTAGTAGAAGAAAATGGTAGTAGTGGTGGAAGAGAGGGGCATCTCTGCAAAAATATTATGTGGGAGTCTATGGGTTGAGATT